>VXCM01002235.1:156449-205038 GCA_014773175.1 Lucifuga dentata | reverse complement strand
AAAAAAAAAAAAAAAACGTTCTCCTGCATTACCATGAATATTTAGACTAACTTGACATTCCCTCTTTACAGGGTATCACTTAACAGAAACAGCCAACGGTAAGTTCACTCTTTAAATATAAGTATTTTTCATATATTTCATAATATAGTGATAGTAATAATGCAGTGATGACGTACTTCATTTGTATTTATTGTGGGGAATCTTTTGGAGCGGTTTCTTAAACTAATTTGCCTTACTTAGAACTGACAAACTGAGAAAAACAGAGATCGGAGATTCTGCCAAGAACTCCTTGTGTGTATTATTCTGAGAACACAAGACAAACTCCTGGGGAGGTCTCTAACAGTGAGGAGTCAACAGCAGTAGACACAAGGCCCATAATTGTTTGGGGTCAAAGGTTAACTGAAACCTCATTATGAACGGCCCCCACCTGGCTTGACTTCCTGCATTTGTTCGTCACTCACCCCACGCAATGTCTGTGATCAGCGTATGAACTCTGAATTGTGAAACAACTGAAACTTTGGAGCAGCGCCCCTTTCACTGTTCCTCATCCTGTGCCTTCCCTTTTTTTCTTTCCCCTGACTGTCCCCCCTCCTTCCCCTGCCAACTCCCCCAACTCTGAGCTCCTCCTCTGCTGAAAAGACACATTTCCTGATGTCATTACTAAATCAAAACGCTGCTCGGCAAACAGATGTTGTGAGAGGCCCAACATGTGGATGCAGTGACATGAATTAACAAGTTCATCCTGAGAAAACACACCCATACATTTTAGTTTCGTTTGGCCAAAGAAACCACTTTTCTCTTGAGATGCTTTTGAGTTTTACCTCTTCTTCTATCTCAGTGACACATAACCTACAAGAAACACACCCATATTCCCACAATTGTGAAGGAAATCCTACCTAGTAAGTTTCTTTACCAGCCTGTTTGGGAAAGCTAGTAAGCCTTTAAAACAGCTGGTTAGCACTGGCTAACAAATTGTTCCAGGTTTGATCAAATTAACCCAGATATGAAATCATGACTGTCTGCACACCCTGCAGAGTCATGATTACATCCACCCCTAAACGCTGAGCCCTAAATGTTTACTTATGTTTCCTATTTGGCAGAGGCAGCCCAAAAGGCAAATAAATCACATGCTGTGAGCCGGCCAGGCCTACGACTGTGAGAAACTGAGACTAAAAAGCAGAACAAGAGTTAAAGAGTAAAGGGTTTTCAGATGTGAGTCCAGCCCAGCTTGGGTGTGCTCCCTTTTATTTGGGAGAATGGAGAGGACAATCTTTTTTGCCTCCACCCCTTTAAAAAGGAAGAAATCCTAAAGAAACGTGTGTTGGAAAGGGGAAGAGAGGCACAGGGCCGTCAGACAGATCTTCGCAGAACATCTGGTAACCGAGGGTAACACTGTTTGGACATCTGGTAACCGAAGGTTACACTGCGTCTCTTCCATCCTGTCGGGTTTCCTGTTATGCCTCGCTGTAGACAGTCTAAGAAGTTTGGGTTTACTGTACATGGTCATCAGTTGGGGAAAACGCACCTTTATTCATTTTTTCTGACATGAAGGGAGCGCTTGGTTTCATTTCATTCCTCTCCTTTCTCTCCGGTGAGTGTGTGGTCTCCCTTCTACAGCTGCAAATGCCTGCCTGCTAAAAATCCAAAGGGCTCAAGAGCCCCATTAGAGAAAAATGCTCAGATAACATTCATCTTTACGTTGAAATTTGCTACTTTACTGAAGTGAGTCATGACATGACAGTTTTCATGTGGTTTATGTTAACTTTATGTATGCTAACTACCAGATAATTTATGTCAGCATCAACAGCATTAACAAGCTTGATTGTCTGAATCTAAAATTGTTTTATTTTTCTCCTTTTAGACACAACTTATGGAGACTCTACCCAGCAATTTGGTAGGATGACATAATATAGTTTCATATCATTCTGCCATCCAGAGTTTAGTGATCAGCAGGTTTTTATTGTCATTTTCTAATCTCTCTCTCTCTCTCTCTCTCTCTCTCTCTCTGTCTCTCTCAGGNTTATTGTCATTTTCTAATCTCTCTCTCTCTCTCTCTCTCTCTCTCTCTGTCTCTCTCAGGTTGTGGGAACAAGTCTTCAAATTGCAGAACCTTTTGCGACTTCTGTTATTTGGATTTCTCTGGACCAGCAACGGATTGCCTTTCCTACCTGTTTCAAGGAGTATGTTTTAGACATTTCAATGACGAAATGGACTCATTAAATAGTACAGACTGGTGCATTTGGGGTAATGTACGGGGGTGAGTATTACACATTAAGTTGCATAATATCACTTAGCATTTAAAATATGATTATGATTAAATGATTAAAATATGATGATACATATAAGAAAGCGACAAACTGTTTATTTTCCACATTTTGAACCAAATCTTTCCTGTCTCCACATTACAGGGCGTATAATGACTTCAGCCTTTGTACAGAGGAGATATGTGATTGTCTTCTGATCCCATGGCCCAATCCTCTGGTAGAACAGACCTTTGTGAAGATTCACTCTATGTTTTTCCAGGATTGTCCCACAGAGGAGCTAAGTGACCCGCCACCAAGTATCGTCTTTGCCCTGGTGATAACTCCCATCTGCCTGATCCCCGTCATGGTCATCCTTGTGGTGCTCAAGACAAAGAATGGTGATGGCAGCTCCTGATAAACCTGGATTATGGCTTTGCCTACAGTCTCTACAGTTTCTACCCCTGCTCCCCTCTCTATCCCTTTCTGATGACTACATCACATCTGTAAACATCCTGTTTACAGACAGCATGCTTTGCTTTCATCTCGCTGAGCTAGCATGGGTTGAATCTTCCAAACAACTTTACCTGCATGTGACAACTCACAGGAGTTCTGAAATATCAGCCACAGAAATATGACACATGATCGTGCACTGATCCCGCGTGAACGTCACATTCGGTGGCATAATTGTCGTGGTTGTTCAATGATAAACTCCTCTGTGTTAAAACAGAATCACTGTGACAAAATCTGTATTGATCTGTGAGAAAAGTCTTGTTTTCAACCACCCATCTCTAGATCTGATGGCAGAAATCAGTAACTGGATAACCCTGTATGCAGGAGTATGACGACAAAGGCTATCAAGCTTGCAAAGACAAACAGAAATTATATGAATGTTGGCACTTTTGACGATATTGGACACCAGTTGAGCTGAAAAAAAAGACAAAGTTATTTATATAGCAAAATTCGTAAACTCTTCAAATCCTTTTTTTTCCCCTTGCAAAATCTTAACTGATCAGATATGTGAAGTAGAGGACATATGCTACCTAGAATAGCTGCTTTGGTGTTTTTCACTTTTAACTGAACACAGGATTGTGCTAAAATTTGATCTGTGGTTCTCTCTGACTAGCAATAGCATTTGTAGTTAAAGGGGGACAGGAAAAAGAGCAGGGATAATGTGACGCATGGTTCTGGTTATTTGAGTCATAGCACATGGAAGGTTTGGGTCAGAGGTCACAGAGGAGCCACAATGAGTGGGTACGCCCAGAATAGGAGATCTCTTTCCTGGTATTGTGTGTTTTTGAACAGTAAAGAATCCTTTCCTCCGTCCAGACACTGACAATCCTCATGATCCCATGATGAGCTTGATGATTTGTAGTCTATTTAACAATTTGACTGACACAAGTGACTTGTCTGTTTAGGAAAGTCATAATCGCTGACTAATGACAGAGAAAGATATACAGTAAGTGTTATCTTTTGCCTCAGTCATGGTAATGTAGTTTTGTATTGTTCAGTTTTGAATGACTATAAAGCCTTTGTAAGTGCTTTCAGATTGGGAAACAAAAAAAAAAGTATTTATATACTATATGTATTGTATTTCTGCCATTTAGACTTACAGGATTGTACTTTGAAAGACTTGTTTTGTACAATTAAATCTATGATTGGATTTTCAGTTGTTTGGTTGCTTTTCTAAATTCAGTTTGCATTCATGAGGATACAGTGAAAGCATTCTACCTGAAGGGACCTTTTACCTGTATCTGTACTTGATTAAACACTCCTTTCCCTTGAGTGCAATGCAGATGGCGTTGCTTTATGCCTCAGGTTGTATTTCACTGTATCTTCACTGAGCTGTATATTGTGGTGGAGTAGCTAAGCTGTGCAAGAGCTGATGTATTGAAAGGAGCAGTGACAGCAGTCATGTATCACACCCTCATCTGGCACATACAACACTACAGGGTGGGTCTGTGTGTGTATGTGTGTATCTGGCAGGCTTTGGGTGGGAAAGTGTGTTTGGTGACCTTCCTCTGTAGAAGTCAGGTCATCCTCATCCCCACCCCCTTCTGATCTCATCCAGTTCTCTACTGCTCTTTATTGCTGCAACAGGCCATAACAGTAAACTTCTGATGCAATTATTAATAACATTATGTAAGTGATTTACAACTATAACTATCTGTGTGTGTGTGTGTGTGTGTGTGTGTGTGTGTTGTTTAGCAAGAATCAAGCCAGCTTTCAAATCAGAGTTTTTAAATGTTGAAAAATTTAACTTGTCAAATTTTGCCCTCTAGTGGTTGAATGTGCTTCATGACATGCGCATTCATGTTCAAGTTTTCTTATCAACATTTATGAAGGCACATCAAGCCTTAACTAATTTAACCCTGCAGTGTGTGTGTGTGTGTGTGTGTGTGTGTGTGTGTGTGTTTATGTGTTTATGTGTAAAGTATGTATGCACATGGAAAGACTGTAATTGCTTTAGACAGGCTAAGCACATACCACATGTCCACCAATTAAGCTTGATTTCCTCACAAGAGTATATGTCACATCCACTAAAACATGCATATTTCTAGAAAGAAGACTGAAGACTGCACTGACTTCATAGAGCAGCTATGAAAACAATAAATAAATAAATAAACACACCACATCTCTGTCTTTCTACAGTAATGATCACTGTCCTGAGCCACGACTGCCTCTACAATTGTCCTACAAATGGCCTTGTCACTGTGGGGTGGAAGAGATTTGACACGCTTAGAAAGTAAAGACATCTGTGCATGAAATGCTGATTCCTTTGCAGACTTAGCAGCATGGATGCAGACTTTGGCTGCGGAAATAGTCTGAGATGGTGATGAACGGCTAGTCTGGCATTAACCTGGAGCAGCCAGCAGCCAGCATCCTGGAGCAGGTGTATGCAAAACTGGAGAAGCAAATCAGGCAGTGGGCTGATAAAAACTGTAAAAACTCCAAAGCCCTGCACCTGCCTGAAGCCCACTGATGCTGATTGAGGCATACTAAGGCTCCACACATGCTACCAGTCGAAAAACTAATCTAGCAATAGCTCCTCTCTTGTTACGATTTAGAAAACCTGTCTGATTTAATATTTAGTCATAATGATCTTTTCTCCCTCAGCAAAAGCTTTATTGGAGCATGCACACTGTGGAGTTTTGCCAAAGTTGGTGAAAATTGAAAGGTTATGCCCACTGAAGCGAATCATTTAATGTGACATGAGTAATTAATTTCTTGTGCAAGTCCAAGGCAGCTGGCACTGCTGTGTCAGGCTGACCTCTCAGCTGGATGACCTCAAACTCATAGCAGATGACTATGCAATCACATAGGTTTGACATCAAAAGTTTCTGCTTGCTCACCGAGAATAAGGTTAAAAAACAAATCCACAGCCTGAATGATCATGTTCTACAATCAGCTCAGAATGAGTGACAAGAGGCCATAACATGTTGCTGGGAAATTTGTCCCTGAATAAGAAATCCTGGAGAAGCAAAGGGACAACCTGAAGAAAGATCTGGTTTACCATCAGCTAAACTGGGGAGCCGGGGAGTGGGAACATTTTGCGGCCTCTCTCCCACTTGCCGCCCGAGGCAATTGCTTAACTTGTCTAATGGAAAGACGCTACTGATCAGAATCATCCTTACTGAAGTGATGCTGGAACATCACCTGAGTTAAAGTAAACAATAATTCCCAAAGATGATCTAGGTGCTACAAAGTTTTTTTTTTCTTTTATTATCAGGAGATGAGTGACATGAAGTCAAAGATAAGTGGTTTCATCCAGGTGGAAGTGACTGTACTGACCTGAATGGTGCCATTGTTGATGTCAGAGAGTAACTAGATCTGGGTCAAAACATAAGAAAAATAAGGGTTCTACTAAATCATAATGGCAAGAGAACAATCAACGTTTATGTGCTATGCAGTTCAGGCAAATAATAGACTGAAATTAGGTTGCAATGTGCAGCAGGAGAGGATTTGAGTTTGGTTCCTGTCAGGCAGAATGAGTGTGGCAAGAGATTACATAGTGGGATTTAAATAACTTCAGAAGACAGATGAGGGATTTACAAAAACTCCTTAATCTAGTAAGGATTTTTGTTTTAGTTCTTTTATATGATATCTTTAAATCTAGTTTCTCTTTCATTGCTGTATCTTTAAAAAAGGAAAACTCTGGTGCCATCTCTGTGGTAAATAAAATCAAAACAGTGAAAAGATAAAAAGTTTTGCTGAAAAGCTAACTCAACCTGGGTCAAATGAGGCAACAGCAACAAAGAAAAGAACATCAGTGTTTGGGGTATAATATTTAAAAAGGATGAAAACAATATAATAGAAATTGGAATTGAATTATGATTGTAAAATTCTACAAAGTGGCATGTCAGTTTCCAACATTTATGTTATTACAGCCAAACCAAGCTAAGCCAAGTGTACTGTAGAAAACTTTTTACGTTTTCTCCCTCAAGTCATTTGTATTATTACATGATCCGCATCGGTGTCACTCTGCATGCTGAGAAGTTCCAAAATAACAAACTAACACAATGAGACAATTCCCACAGCCTGCCAGAAACAACATGACCTTTAACCCTCACATCTTAGCTGAAGGAATTTTGAGTCTATGGAATATGACCCGAAGAAATTTCAAAAAACAAAACAAACACACTAAATGTTACAATGCCGCTTAGAACTGTGCGGCTCTATTGCTTTGCCCTTGAAGGTAGCCTCTCTGGAGGGAACCCCACTGAGATTGAGGCCTGTTATGGAGGTCTGATGATGAGGCTGCAGGCGGCGGTGTCCAGACTGACACAGATCAGGGCAGACAGAACAACGGGCCCAGGAGTATCAGGCCCTGCAAGACATCAAGACTAATCTGAAGATGGATATCGCCTGAGATGACACAAGCCGAATTAACCAACCAGATCTTGCACCACATTAATGGCATCGTTTCCTGATAATGACAGGTTTTCCGAGGACACAAAGACAAGTGTTGAACCTAAAAGCTGTCCTTTCATTGTCCAGGAAATCATTCTAGTTATATAAATGATAGTTAATTCTTTTATTTTTTAATTTTTTTTATTTTGTACTGTTTGTATCACTACAATGCCTACAAATTATTTTAACCTTTTTGTGGCTTACAAGCTTACAAGTGGCTTACAAATGCATTTATTTCAAAGAATACCTTGTGTGCTCAGACAAAGGCTGCCTCTAGATGGCAGCATTTGAAAGCATACTCTGAGGCTGAACGCTCTAATACTGCACCTTTGAAACTTCCATTGACTTTGGGAAATCGACAGCAGGTATTTGGTTGCTGACTGTACCTTTCATCACAGATGTGCAGTGTCACTGGCTGTAAAAAAAAAAAAAACCTGCGGTTTACAAAAAGCCTGAATTCTAAGAATCCTCTGTTTGGACACTTCCAGTATGAGTGCTTAAACAATACTACAGGCTTAATTTTAAAGTAAATAGTATAACTGCAATTCAAACAAAACTGAACCATATGCAAACCCATCTTGTGATGTGGTGACACTCCCAGGAAAGCAATTTGTGTTCAACCCAGTGTTGAAACTACTGTAAAAATGTTCTTTTAATTTCTCCAGCAGGAACTGAGCAGAATGAAAGAAATGGAGATGCAATCAACTCGACTTCAACTATGAAGACAGCAGCAATGTGCAGAGGGTATTTACTTTATGGCCCATTGCATGAAAACCTTTTAAATACAATACAATACAATACAATACAATACAGTACAATACAATACAGTACAATACAATACAATACAATACAATACAATACACTACAATACAATACAATACATTTCAGTACAATATAATACCATACAATACTGATGTACTGCATCGCTTTGCATTGCATTATATACAGTATATGATACAATACTTGGTCTATTTGTTTGGAAGTATCACAATCTTGTTTTAAAACAACTAGTGCAGTGCCTGTTCAAAACGTGCCTGTTCGGAACGGGCTGGACTTCATGGTGTGCGCCGCAGCCTGTTCTGCACGTCCTCGTGAGCTAGCTTTGTTTGCTGTATGGGGTCGGGTTGTGACTGTGACACTGGACCGGAGCATATGCTGCCACGCCCGGAGCGTATCCTGCCATGCGGACTACTTTTTTACTGGCACAGCTCAATTCGAGAACCGTTCATCCTAACAACTTCACACGCGACACTGCACGTCCTTGGGTCCTGAGCAATAAACCTGCCAAATATCAACTTCATACAGTTCCGGGTTCCAGAGATAATGGACAGACAGACAGAAATTTCTGCCTTTAGATGTTTTTGTATGTTTTTTCTTGTCCTTGTTCCTTCTTCAGTGGGATTCTTCGTTCATTAACAACCTTCTCTTATTGACTTGTCCTGGCCTTTCTGGGCTTAACTCTAGTTATTGCTTTGATGTCATCATCTGATTTCCTATCCATGTATAGAAATGCTTTTGATGGTTTACCTGCATTCATCCACTTCCCTTTCCTTTATCATCCAAGGTTTAGTAGTAAATAGCAACAGTTTTCGTCAACAAATGCCAAGCTGCTTAAGTTTATCTAGATAGGGAAATACATTTCTCTCTTCGCTTTTATTTCCTGTTTAAGAATCTACTTATTCTCAGGGATGCTCATCACACAAGCATGAAGAAATGTACACACATGCAAATGCAAAGCCAAACACATAAGCGCTCATTCACATAGAAGCTCACAAACACACAGTAAACAACATAATACAATACTTGAAAGAAGAGTTAAATATATGCAGGTACAGTAAATACACAAGGGAGAATGGAAGGAAAAAATGGGAAAGGAGTGTGTGGAAACTTATCCCCATTTCAAAGCTGTGACAAACAAAACTTTCTGCTTCATGTCCCCATCTGTTTGTAGAGATTGTATGTCATTTCCCCAATACACCACTCAACAATGCTTCATAGACTGAGTCTAAAGAGGCCTAGTTTATGCCTGTACATTAAGTATGGCTTTTATGCAAATGCAACGGTGACAGTGAGCAAAAACCTTTGATCTGGGCTTCTTTGTGGCGGGAGCAGTTAATGCTGCAAAACCATCATGAATCTAACGGGAACACAGAATCACAAATACGGTGGTAAGACTGTAAATAGAATTGCGGTACTGAACCCAATAAGTTCACCTGGGATGTAAATTGAGAAAGCTAATGTGCTGCCTCCTCCTTTAGAATCACATATTTTTCTAAGGTTAATGACTGCATCCACAAAAACTGGCTGTGCCATTATCGCATGACAATGTGTGCAGGTTCATCAAGATTGTCATTTCCTCCTGGCAAAGAATTTTCAACCTTTGAGTAAGTGCAATGAATAGTTGAGCAGTAGTAATATTAAGGTAATATTAAGGTCGTCACCTAAATCAGTTCCTGTCTCATTCCACATTACCTCTCCCTGCCAAGATTATAATCGTTGAATGCATGAAAGTAGGATAAATAAATATTTAATAAATATAAAGCATCACTGTTGAAATGAATCTATTCATTATCACCTTGAATTCAAAACATAAAAATGAATTATTGATTGCGTTAGTTTTCTATCTGACTGCCATGACATTTCCAGTTATACACTGATTTACTGATTTTGTTTTGACAGTAGACTAATAACTAACATAGAATGTCTTTAACCAGGAATATATTTTGCTTTTTGAGCGGTATTATTTTGGATTTTTCTTACTGAGACACTGATTCAAATAGAGCTGATCCATCAAGAGGGAATCTGATCAGATATGCAACCAGGTCCTTACAGTTATATAGAACACGTCAGCTCCCCTGTTACTCCACTCATGTTCTTAAGCTTGATTCACAATATAATATTAGAAGTTAACTGCTCGGTATCTTTTAATCGCATAGAAAACAAGAAGGGCATTCATTAGAGCTCATACCTCCACCAAGACCGAACAACCCTAGACAAAATTTCTCTCATTCTAATAATATACTAGCCTAAAAATAAAGGAAATGATTATAATAAACAATATTTTTCTGGCTCTATTTCTGTTACTGTTAAAGAAACATAAAAACTGTTTGCATGCAACTGAATCATTATTATCTCAAATACACATTAGTGGCTGTTGCATGTTTTAAGTCCTATTTATTGCTGTATAGCTGTATAGTATTAATGTGCCCCTGTTTAAGGATATATTTCAGTCTGGATCCTTATCTGGATCCAGACCAAATTCATCTATTGATAATCTATTGTGGGAGAAATTTGCATGATTTTTTAAAATTGAAAGGAGTCTATTACTTTTGAAGAAATACACATAAATGTACCAAAATGCCCTATCTTGCAGTGTTGAGATATCATATTAAAAAAAAAAATTCCTGGATCTACCGATTAATCCAGATCTGCACCATATGGCTCTTCCCTGGGCCATGCTCCACCCTTTTTGACTAATCCTGCTAACAACCAACAAACAAACCAACCAACAGCTGCCGGTGAAAACATAACCTCCCTGGAAATATTGTCACAGAAATCCCCAAGATCTAGAGACTACAGCATAGGGGTGCAAACTGCAACTTCTGGGATATGATAAAAATCATGCAAAATACAAATTTTTAACAAAATGCCAACCATTTTACAGAACTGTTACTGTAATATTGTAACTTCAAATAAAATATGAGAGTCCTACATTTTGAAATAATCTTTAAGTATAAATAAACTTAGACATTCAGTAAATTCAGTGTTAACATGGTAGGTTTGCTTTGATGCAGAGCAGTATGAGGCTGTGTCCTGATTATAGGTTTTATAGGTTTCTGTGGAAAAACCTGCACTGCTTGTTTCTCTGTTTCTCCAATCCACTTCAAAGAAATCCTTATAAAGCTATTGCCATTGCATGATGCATTCTTTGGGAAACAAAATTTATATTTATTCATTTCAAGATTATTTATCTTTAGAGACTCATTGTGCTCTTCTAAACCCAATCAACAGACACAAAAAGCTCCGGGAAAAAAGGTTTATTTTATTCGTCAATATGCAGTGTCAAGATAAACACAGACAAGCGCTCAGTGTGTTTTATTAAGCTATGTGCCCTCATCCTCCGGTGACTCATCCTTTGATTTCTATTTCTAAAGATGCCATTTTAAAGCTGGATGGTTTTGAAACAGACAGAAACTTGGACTGGAAAAGGAGGATATTGCTGCCTGGATTTATAAACAAACTAAACTGTGATCTTAAGCAGATTTACTAAAGGGTAATACCCAGATATACAGACACTTGTCACCAACAATACATCTGTTAAATAATGCATGGTGACTGTATTAAAAGCAATCTGCCAGGTAATAGGCTGAGGTGGAGGGATGAATTTTCCAGTAGAGAGACATTAGATTTATGCCAAAAACACAGGGAAGATGGATCGCTCTAGTTCGCCTAATAGCCAGTGGGTGTGAAAAGCTTATCCCACACCTCCACCTTCACAATGGCGTTGCCCAAGGGTGACATGGTGGCCTTGATGTCTAGGTAGTTGCCCACGTAATTGATTCCTGAACCAATGGCCTCCGCCCTGACAAAGCCATGCTCATGCTGACTCTTCTCATAATACATCTCTTTGAACAAATCCTTGTCACAGTTACGGCCCCTTTTGTAGATGCCCACTGCAAACCAGTTCTTGTACAGGTTGTAATCCCAGGGAACTGAGAACATGATGGCCAGACTCTCAATGTAGTCATTCCTTGACCTCTCAAAAAGGTCGTAGGTCAGCACACCAACACTGCCAGTTGCACCGCTGCTCTTGGAGAAAGTGCAAACCTCCGTCTTTAGAGGCCGGACTGTAGGCTGAGGGGGGTTGTAGGTCTCCCCATTGTCCATGTACACCCTAGCCAGCACACACACATACATACACAAATTAAAATATTTTATTATTCTGTAAAATTATTGTGAAAGGGGGACTCCACCAATCCTGTACATCAAATTAAATTTATTGTTCTTGGGCAGCATGATCAAAGAACAACTGTATAAAGGCTTCTGTGGCTTTAGAGGTTTGCTGTGCAAAGTTGAGGAAACTGACCTCTATGACATTATGAGTTTTACTTTCTGTCAGTGATGAAGGTACAAGTTTGAAAACTAAAGACACTCGTAGAAGTTGGAAGAGTTGAATTCACTAAGAAAGGTCTTGAAGTGGCTTTAGTGTCAAACTTGTAGCCTAGACCCAACAGGCAGTAACCCATGTGATGTCATAGAGGTTAGTTTCCCTGACTTTGCACATCATCCACAAAACCCTTCAGCTGTTTTCACATGCTGAATAGTGTTCTCTGTGACAACTGAAAAATAATGAGTTCTGCTTTAATACATAAATTTTTTTTTTTTTTTTTTTTTTACCTTGGGCTGATGAGACAGTAGTTGTTAGTGAGGTTGGTAATTTCAACAGTAGCACTCCTCTTGCTGTCGACATCAGCTGCTACAGCTTCGGCTGACTCTGTCATGTTGAAACAGCTTCGCTATCTGCCTGTGAAACAGAAGTAATTCAGCATTAACCAGTTTCAGAGCTGTGAACAGCACGTCTCCCTTTCCTAACACACTGGGAATTATGAGCTTTCCACTTATTACAATAAAGAACATCCTTCTGACCTCTCCTATGCTGACTAATTTGACCTTCAACAGCTCATATAGACTCATACTGGGAATGAATGATGCATTTCAGAACCTAATTAAGTTAAACTAGTTGTAAGCTGTCGCAGAATGGCTGCTGATTCTTTTTGCCTCATTAGAGAGTGCACATCTTCAATTACAGCATTAAATACCATGCAGTAATGAAGTTAGAGTGAGACAATAACACTCAAGAAAATGCTTACCCCTTTTACCAACAGACTCAAGACACAAATCAAACAAATGCCCCATCAGGCTTCTGTGTGCTTCTACAAATTGCGTTTTCTTGCAGTCGTGAGCTGTTATGAACCCTACACTAATGTCTCGTATCAAATCTTCTCATATTTCACTTTAAAGTTTTTTCTTGCACAAATAGAACTTTAGCTTAAGGTGACTTACCTGCTGCCAATCTCCGTTACTGCGCCCAGTTACAAAGTGGGAAGTCAGCTAAAGGAAGATGCTGGTAGTATTTTCTTTTTTCTTTTCTTTTTTTTTCCACAAGGATGTGCCTCCACCATGGAATCCCTCCCACTTGCAATACAACTCCAGTCTGACAGTAAACGCCTTTTTCATTATCAACCCATTAGCAACCCATATTACATGCAAAGGCTGAGAAATAATATTCTTTTGTTTGTTATGCGGGATGAAACTGCCACACCCTGACCTGTGGTAAAGTTGGTAGATGTGGACAGTTTCCAGAGCTTTCCTAGTGGATCTCTTACCTGGAAACTGGAAAGTTAATTTTCACTTTATGGAGTGTGTGTACATGGATTTGTGGCTGACTGAGGAGAATGCGTACTCCATTGTTTTGGTATTGCACAACAGGAAAAAGAATGCCAACTGAACAAGTTAAGACAGATGTCTCTGGAACGACTTTACTCATTCTGTCTTCTGAAACCCCTCACAGTATAAGACCACATTAATAACTACATGCTTGGAACAAGATGTAGAGCATGGCAGCCAGTGAAGAACAATATTGTTACCATGCTGATTAAAAAATATCTATGCAGATATTCCATCTGTTTGCTCTTCATTAGAATTGGAAGGTTCTTGCGAGCAGATTTAAAAATGATTACTGTTCATCAGTGATAATGAAAGGATAGTGAGTGCAAATATATTCCACAGATAGAACACAAGCATTGAATCTGAATGTTTTATTAGCATAATCAAATATAAAAGAATGTACAATATGAAGTACATAAAGCCAAGAAATAAGCTAATTAAGAATCAATGGGCTGGTTGTCAGATATTGATATCTTTCAGCTGACACAAAGTATAGATGACAGGAAAATCAGTTTTCCTCTCCTCTGGATGTTTTCTGGGTGACAACATAAAACAGCAAGTCAAGTTATTGATACTGTCTGGCAAAAGCAGAATAACAGTAGACTCTTCTACTCTAATGACCCATTTTATCATAAAGCTCCACCTTAACAATAGCTTTGCCAATAGTAGACATTGTTGCCCTCAGATCTACATATGTGGCCTTATACTCAAGCCCACTGCCATTTGTCTCCGAGTGGGTAAAGTTATTGAGATCCTTTCCCTTATACATCTGGTCATACAGGTGTTTGTCGCAGGCACGGGATAACTCAAACACACCAATGGCAAGTATGTTCTTGTACAGGTTATGGTCAAAGGGCACAGAGAACATGATGGCCATGCGCTCGGTGCACATCCTGCTCTGCATGTGGAAGAGGTCATAGGTCAGCAAACCAACAGCACCTGTGGCTGTGTTTCCATCTTTGGTGAAAGAGCACACTTCAGTTTGGCTGGTGCGGACTGTGGGGCTGGGTGGGTGGTGATTGAATCCGCTCACCATGTACACCCTAGGCAGTAAAAAGAGAGTTATGGGATTTGAGTTGATAACCTACTTTCAGTCCTGCATGGTACTGTTGTATTTTTTAATATGTCTGATGAAAAATCCAACTTTCGTAAGTTTCGCAGAGATTTTCAGCGAACTTTTTTGAGCGCTGGGTTTTCCGGGGTGAAAGAGCTTATATTGATGGATGGAGTGTGACTGTACAAGTACTGCTGTGGACTTGCAAGCAACAGTAAGTGTACCTGCATGCAGTGTGCAATGAGGCGACGTGTGTCATTGTATGATGGATAGGTGGATGCTCTCAGCAAAGTGATGTCACACATGAAAACCACCCATCCAAGATACGATCTATACTGCCAGAGCTTGATAAATGCAGAAGCATGGCACAAATTCCAATTGTTTGTATACAGTTTTCTTTCATTTTTGTTTGGTTTCTTTCATTTTCTAATTTTATTATGGGTGGAAGAAACTACAAGCTTCACTGATGAGAAGTATGCAACTTAATAACATTAATAATTTAAGTTAATAGACTGGAAAAGGTTTGTGTCTGACTATAAATAGAACAGAACAATCAAATAAAACTTTATTGTAATTTATTGTTAATCCTTGGTGGAAAATAGGCAGTATTAATCAGCATAACAGATAAAAATACAAATATAAAAAAAGATTATAACATAAACAACCACCTTAATTTGATTTTTCAAAGACAAAATTAGCTGGAAAATCAACTTTTTCTTTATGTCAAATATTAGACAGAAAATAGAAAATAGTCATGGATACTTTATTTTACAGAAGTGCATACTTCTGTTACTTATATAAAACAAAATTTGAATGATTAGTTAATGAAGTCATCGCTTTTTAAAAAAAATCATATTATGTTTTCTCCGTTCATTTTTATATCTGCAATATTACTTGATACATTAACACACTTACTTGGGGTTGATGAGGCAGAAGCTGCTGCTCACATTGGATATTTCTACGGTGCAGTTTCTGTTGGTGGTGAGTGTTGCGGACACAGATTCTGCTGTTTGTATCATCTTGGCTGCAAGACAAACAGGACTGAAAGCTTACAATGATAATCCTTGAACAGGTCACAGTTTAGCAGTCATACAATAAAACAAGCATATTTTACATTTGATCTAGTGAATTACTGTTTTTGAATAAAACCAAGCTGCATTTCTCACTTTACAAGACAAAATTGCTGTATCACGAGATATTTGATAAACTGTTCCTACTGTATTTTGGAGTCCCAAAGCATCATAATTACATTATAACCTTGCCATAAATAATATTAAATATAAATATAAATATATTCACCTTTTGGAGTTAAACACCAGACAGCACTGAATCCCTTTTCCTCAAATTCTGCAGACTTGGAGGGAGCCCTGATTGAGTCACACCCACAGAGTACTTGTTCCAGCAAAAAATACAGGCGTGTCCACAGTGAAATGCACACACACACACACACACACACACACACACAACACAGCAGTAGCCATGGAAACTTGTATTTCAAAAAGAAGCAGTAAAGCTTCCAAATATGTCACAATCACACAATAATATTAAGTATTATCACATTATATGGTAATCATAACTAATAATACCAATGAGGTCATTTATCAAATATTTCACATAGCAAGTCACGAGTGGTATTGATATGAATTCTGTAAGGATCAAGGCTCTCCAATATCCAATCAGATAATTCAATCTATACTTTTTTTAAATTCTTGTCCTATCAGATGACTTTTTAGATTGAATGATATTGTTTTAGTTTATTTTTCAATGAACATGTGTCTTTGCTCAACTCCTGTAACTCAGCAGATCCATCATCCATCTGTTTTCTATACCTGCTTATCTTGTGCAGGGTCAAAGGAGACTGGAGCCCATCCCAGCATTCAACATGTACTCCATAAAGAACTTTACGGAACATTTCATGTTCTAACTTGCTTAGAATGGAGCTAAAATTTTCCAGGCATTACACAACTAATTACATGTTTTACTGCAGGTGGTGGCATGTGACAGATTCCTGTGGGAACCACCTTACAACCGTCACAAACATTTTTATATGACTATTAATGTTAGTGCATACTGTGCTCCCATTGGAATATAGGATAGGAGACATTCCCTTCTCCCGTGTAGCAGCATAGAGTATACTTATCCATAAGATTATATGTAGGATATGTGACTTTCCAATTAATTATATCTAGTAAACTTTATCTGTTTTAAGATGTTCATTATACCAACAACCAAGCCAAGTAAAATGTGGCAGCTGTTTGTGTCCATACATCAGGCGCTGGAACATGATTTGAATCCTTCAGCTTCAGAGCTTGAAGTCACCAGATGGCACCAAACGTGCACTTAAAAATGCATTTGCATTACACAGACCTTGGAAGTTAATGTTTGTTAATGGTTAGCCAGTGACTATGGCAGAAAATCTGTAAAAAAAAACATTACATATGCAGCATGCTCCTCATTATGTGCTGTAATAAGGGCATGGCTGCATTCAAAAAGTCAAGTGTTGTAAGTGCTGCAAACTACGTCTGGTTGAAAAGAATAAATGGAGTTGACACAATCAGCTACATAATAGTGTGACACATTTCTGACTAGTATGAAACGATAAAACACCAAGGACTCTTGACAAATTCCTCACACAATACAAAATACAAAATATGATGCGAATGATCAAAATAAATCTTAATCTCAATTTTGCAGCAAAAAAGACATTTTTGTGGACTTCATTGGCTTTCAGAGAAGTTAAATAATGAGGAAATGTTTTATCTGTCCCTTTTCTGCCTTTGAGCAAGGCACTGAACACTCAGGTCTCCAGTGAAGTTGCTCAGAGGTGTGTGAATAAGTGTAACATCATAAATGTGCAGTGGGGAAATATAATATCTTGTCTCAAAAGGTTAATAATATTAAATTAGGTCTTTGCATATATGCCTGGATATATAAATGATTTAAAGCTGATAGTATTACATTTTTATCCAGATTAACGTCAGCTGCTAAAGGGCTAGCCCCCACAGTTCACTACAGCTAATTATAGAGAAAAGCAGAGAAGCAGAGAAATAATCATTATTCATTATCAGTTTGTTTTAGGAAATTTTCTTATAATTTTAATATTATGTTAGTTTTGGAATATGTAGGCAAATGGAAATATGCCATGATCGGAATGCCCTATGACATTTTTGGTGTTCTTGAGCATGCCTGTGGGTTTAATGATGTTTTGCAAGAATGCATAAAAATGCACAAAGATGCCAAGAAGTCAAACACAAAGACAGAACAAAAATTTAGATCAGTATCTTTTGAAATAAATGCTTCAGAAATTCTCTATCCTGCAACACATGATAACCTATGTACAAACGTGACATCATCAGTGATTTATGTAAAAAGCAAGTGAGTTTTTCCCCTTTATTTTAATGAGGTCTGTGGTGTTTTCTTTACAGTTTATGAGCTGTAAGTAAGAGGCAATTAAGAAAAGAAGACCACAAACGGGCTAAATAAAAGTATATCGCTATATTTAGGTGTGTGACAGAGATAAATGTATGCTCAACACAAAAGTTTATTTTATTACAGAGGCTGCTGTATCATCTTAACCTCACATCTTACTGTTCTCTTTTTGTCTATTGCGTTTTTTATGTTGCTCTCTTTTAGTTTGATTCTTTACATATCAAAATCATAGATTAACAGCTGACATTATTTCCAGATTTCATTTGAAGTTGAACTGACAGAATATTTAACCAAATATTACTAAACTCTTTAGTAAACTCTTTACATCAGTATATTTTTTTTATTCTTTTTAGCTGTCCCAATCACCCAGAAGTCTGTGAAACCATTAATAGATAATGATAAAACTGTAAAGTGAGATCTTACCACATGTGAAAGCTATAATTCTCTGAAAGTAGCTCAGCCAGTTCATTTGTAATTAACGCTAAATTGCTCCAAGATCACACATTCCTGGAATCCCAGTTATCATTTGTACTACAGCCTCTATGTTCATTTTAGCATATTATTCTCAAATGAATTTAAATGGCATAATAGGATAAGAGTGTAAAAAATCAGACAATGACAGGCTGCATAAAGTGCAGGACTGATCTACATCACTAAGGCTGGTTTCACATGATAAGCAGCTGGTCGTTCCATTATTGTGTATTGGGAGGTGAGCGTTGGCTCTCAACCTTGCGGCACTCCAGCTGGTGCGATGCACACCATTCAGATTCTTCGCTTTGCTGCAGCAATCAAAGCTTAACCAAAGTCAGCTTTGACCTGTTTGCCACTGACCGTTTGTACACACAACCAATGACAGAAGTTGTTTGTGATGTAAGCAGAAGCGACACAATAATGGAGGAGAAGCTCATAACCTGCCTAGAGCCATTTCCCCAAGTTGTACATATGGCACAGCTTCAAAATCGTACCATGACCTGGACAGGAAGGTGATCACATGGTGAAATATCAGGAGTCAGGAAGGGCTACTGGGTTTGTAAACTGGCATATTATCTACAGTCTAACCCATACGCTTCTAGATGACATGTTGCTAAGTCAGCACCTTGTTCCATGCACTGCCACATACAAGCAACCTGATTCTGATCTTTTGCTTAAATGTGGCACATGCCAAAGCTGCAAAAAAAAAACGTGCTCTAATCCTCTTTTTGTGGACCTTTAATGATGTTTTAGAAAGGAATAGCTTGTATAAATATGTGTCTCATTTTCATCTGTTGCTCTGTTTTATTCGCATCATCTAGGAAATGTGTGCATACGCATTTCGCATTTCTGCATCTGGGGTGTTTCAGATCAAAACCATGTAAATACATTGGATATGGACCACTTAAAAAAATGTAAATAAGCTTTCCAAAAAACAAATAAAACAAAACATGGATATAGGCAAAAAAAAAAAAAAAAAAAAAAAAAAAAAATTGGAATTGGGTATCAAGATCTTTAGTGTAAATGTAGCCAAAGAAAGGGACCAAAAGAGGAAGAGAACACAGGACAGCTGCATTCTATTCATTTGTATTGGGAAAGTCATAACATACTGTATGTTACTGGACAAATACATTAGCAAGGCATGCAGCCTCAGCTGTTCCTGATTTTGTTGTCAATAGAAGTGGAGGCTGCAAAGTCATCAATGAAATATGCAAGTATTCTATATGTGCCTCATATATCAGTGAAAATAAGGAGGATTTTACAGCATCAGTTATCCAATAACTAAAGGTGCTAAGCTGCTAAGCTCACATTGATTCTTAGCGGGAGATGAACTCTCAGCTTCAGAAATTTATTTTATTTATTTTCTTCTATTTACATGTTAACAATTTAGCCTGGTGGCCTTCATCACAGCATTCATTATATTTTACAGCATATTGCACACACAAACAAGCAGGCCTTGCTGATTCTAAATTGGCTGTTCTAATTATGATACATATTTTATTAAAATAACTAGAGGTGGTTAGCATCTTTCCAGTATCTTCTGTTTTTAATGTGATGGAATATTTCAGATGCCTGTAAGCTCTTATATCCATTATCAGACACAGTCAAACCTGGTCTCGAATGCTTAATGTCTGGTATTGTTTTGTCCTTTTCCCAGAATCCCCTTTTCACATCCAAATGTAGTATTGACATTATGGAGCTCTGGGATGTAAAATTGGCCACTTAGGACGAGAAAAAACAACCATGATCATAAATTGCTTCTCTGCCGATAGCTTAGGCAGATGTGCTTGTCAGATTTCAGTAAGCAGGGATTGATTTGATTTTATACCTCAAAGTATGTTTGCATCAATTAAAAATTTGCACTGTGCATCAGTGCACAAAGTTTTTAAGTTTATAAAAAAGTTTATACAGTGACTTATACTGTTCATTATATATAAGAAATTTTAATTGGTTTGTAAATATAACTTAAAAGCTTCACAGTTTTTCTTCAGCTGAACATTGGCACTTTATGATTTATAGACAAGTTCTATCTCATTCAAACCATCTGCAGCTGCAAGTGAAGTCGACTATTTCATGAAGTCTAACGAGGAGCAATATCAGTGACAGTTCTCCCTCAGAGGGCTCATTCTGATTCTGTCTTAATCTCTTTATCTGCCCTTTGATAGCTGATGACAATGGCTTTCCTGATGTAGCGCTTTTTAATTGGCACTTATTAGACCCCTCTGTTCATAAAACAGAGTCAGGGAAGCCCATTCAAAGTTTAAGCACATCGCATTCATGTTCATGTAAAATGCAGAGCTTCACTTTAATGGATTCCTCACTTTCAGCACCAGCTTATGTGAACTTGTCACCGTCAACAAAGGCTGATTGATAAGTTTCAAACTTAGCATTTATAGCCTAGCAGTTATTTATGTATTTGCAACACAATTTCCTCCCAACTCAACACACTGCTGCCAACAATACTGGAGGGCATTTATTCCAGTTTCATAGACATACTTTTTTTTTTTGGCTTTCCAACAAATCTGTCTGAGGGTCAAATCAGGTGAGTATGGTGGATGTCATGGACAGCAGCCAGGACGTTTTATAACCACTGCATACGTTGGCCAACTTATACACTCTGGAACTTGCAATATACAGTATATTCACATAGCTCAACAGAATGCAGGTGATGTGCAGAAACATCCACAAAGTACCTAAACTCCTTCCCTCAAGGCCTGCCAGTGGAGTCTGTGCAACATATAGAATATGAATATGAGTGCAACACAGACATGTTGTGCAAGAAATGCCAACGACGGCTGCTCTTTCTTGGAAAACTAGCCTGGTTCCAAGTTGGCTGACCTCTGACTGTTGTAAAGCTCACAGTCGATAGAATCCATCTTATCATCTATAACCACCTTTTCTATTCAGGGTCACGGGGGTCAGGAGCCTATCCCAGTGGTCATTCGGTGAGAGGCTGGACAGACAGATCGCTAGTCTATCAAAGGACACACACACACATCTATTCACACTTGCATTCACCTACAGGCAATTCAGAGTTTCCAATTCCAATAATTTGCATGTCTTTGGCAGTGGGAGGAAAACTGAGTAGGACAAAACCCATGGTGACATGGAGAGAACATGCAAACCCCACACAGAAAGGATCCAATTGGCTTCTAACCCAGGAACCCTTCTTGTTGTGAGACAACAGTGCTAACCACCAGTCCACCATGGTCCCCCTCCCATCTTATCGTTTCTCTGTTTATGTTGGTGTGGCTGCCTGAGTGTAAAGTCTTTTGCTTCAACAGTTCCAGTTATTTCCATCTGGTTTTCTGTTTACGGTTCCTCACTGTTAGATGCAACAGCAGGTATTCTTTTATTGCCACATCCATTATTTCTGGTTTATGATTTACCTGATAATTTACACTTGATAATGATGATGCCGATGATGTTGATAAGGTATATGCTTAAATATATAATATATAATCATATAATGTATATTATAATGTATATAATATAATGTATATGTAATGTATAATTATAATGTATATGCTTAAAATGGTACAGATTTGTCTCATTGCTGGCTGGTGCTTTTGTTTCATGATTTTTTATAGTAATTATCAAAACTGTTCATTTAATAAATTTATTCATATATTCATTTATTCATGCTGCTCTTACTATATCCTTCCACTGATCAACCATTGCTACAGTATCTGTTAGCCAGGATGTGCATTTATGTACTTTATGGATTTTTATGTTGTATGATTTTCACTTAGGCTACACAAACAAACCACATTTGAACTTGAACTTCCTCATATGTTACTCAGAACCAGTCACACATATTGCTTTTTTATGTCAACAAGTTTTCAAGTTTGAACTGATAATACTAATCAGTGGATGAGTCATTGGTGATCATCAAAACTTTAATTCCAGACCAAACACAAGCTGACCACTTTGGACTCTGATGAAATCCTGCATGCTTGGATGAAATCTCATACTTCAAGGTATCACTGCAAAGATTTTCATGATGTAGAGGCACGTACGGTTACTCAGATGTAGAAATGGAAAATTCCAGACAATCAGTTAAGGGATGCAATCACTGAATATAAATTCTCCCCATTTTTTAAATATATCTCTGTCGTACAAACTCTTACAATTTCATCAGCCTGGAGAATAGGCAATTCTGATTAATCCCTTCAGTCATCAGCATGGTCTTGAAAGGTAAAGGTTCTCAAATGAGGGGTAATGGGTGGAGGTGGAGTCGTGGGGAGATTATGCAAACTTCACAGTGATTAATTTTGGTCCGAGACTTATCTCTAGTGATGGTGCTGTAGCAGGAGAGGAGCATATTGATTGATTGCTGCAAGGGGCGCGAGGTTCTGCACATTTACTTTTTGATGAATAGGCTGTCAGGGCCACGAACAACCAAATATGGCCCCATAAATGGATGTTTAAGAGATTATGGTATAAGTGTAAATATTACACGTCCATTAAGGAGGATTACATTTGGTACCACTGTGAAGAGGGGAGGAAATAAAAGGGACAAGCCCACAGAATATCCCATAGCAGAGTAGGTGCTTGAAGAAATGTGGATTTAATTTGCATTTATAATGTTTTTAGAATTCTAAACAGGAAAGTCCTTGACATTAATCTGTGTGCGCGTGCATGTGTGTACACGTTTATGTAGGCCGGCATGTGTTTTCAAGAGGGCATAGGCTGAAGATGGGGCTTTAGCTTGACAGAGCATGCCAGTGCATCCACCCTCTCGAATTACCAATGATAAAACACATCCAAGGTGGTGCACTGGAGGTGAGAGTGGGAATAAATGCCTGCTTCAGAGATGATTTGTGCTCAGCATGGATTAATTCCCCCACCAAAGAAAAATCAATAGCACCGTGTGCAATAGGAATACATTTGTGTCACCTCTTGGGGAAAAGTGAAAACACAACTCAGAAGCAAGTTTCGACAACACACATCAAAATGACTAAAACCCAGCCAACAAAAACTGGTTAGAAGGCTCCTTTTGGAGAGCTGCCAATAATTAAGGACTCTCTCTCTCCTATCTCTCTGTCTCACACCTCAATGTGAATTAAATGCATTTTTCCAGAATAACTCTAAATACAATCATTGACTTTTGAAACTCTTCCATTTGATCAATCAAAATGTGCAAAGATAATCAACAAATTCATCCTTAATTCTTCCAGGAAGCACTTTCCATCTCATTTTTGGCAGGCAGTCCTGTTCATCTGACTCTTGATTATTTTGCTTGATTTATGAATATTGTAAAGTGAGCTATAGAAAAAAAAAAAAAAAAAAAANAAATATATATATATATATATGTGTGTGTGTGTGTGTGTGTTTTTTTTCTATAGTTCACTTTAGGATAGTGTGAGCCTGGCCACTACGCTTGGTGCGTTGAGTTCTTCGGTTCTTCTTTGTGGTGGAGCCATAAGTGCAGCATCACAGAGGCTAATTAGCATCGGAGCGAGTATAATAACCTGTCAAACATCAGCTCTTATGCCATCATTAGTGTTTTTATTTTGTGATACCATTTCTGTTTTATATACTCATGAAGATTCACAGGTCAAGTTAATTTGAGCAATTGTGTACAACTTAAAATATTACAGGATTTGGTTATTTATACATTTACTGGAATGAAATAATCTACTGTTCCTACTTCTACACTTTTGAAAGGCAACATGACCTTTTCCGATTCTGTCCCCCATTATCCTTCAAATACATTTTGGGACAAATATCTGCAACATGCAAAGATGCTGTACTGCAGAGTTTGCCATACATTTCCATATCCCCAGACAGAGCGTCCTCATCTATGCATTGACGAAATGATAAACACCAAGGCCTCTGTTTGCTGCTGATCTTCTGAAGAGAAGACGGACAGGAGATCAATAACCACTGCACCCTCCATCCCATCTGCAGGCATTGGCTTTTCTTCTGTTAACACCCCCCAACACCCTCTAACCCCCACTTCTCTAAACCGTCNCAGGCATTGGCTTTTCTTCTGTTAACACCCCCCAACACCCTCTAACCCCCACTTCTCTAAACCGTCGCTCTGTCATCAGATTCTCCATCAGCCCTTGTGCAGCTTCTCTGACGGCTCGATCCTCTGCCTTTCACTCACGCACCCAAAACCCCCTCGCTGCCTTTTCTGCCACCCCCACCTTCCCCTCTTTCGTGCTGCTTTATAAGAAATATAATCCCATTGATCCAAAACCCGATGGGAAGCGTTGCTCTGTAAACAGACGAGTGCTCAATAAGAGCCGTCCAGCCCTCAAGAGGGGAGCTGGGGGAGGTGGAGTGCTGGGGAGGGGATCTANTCAATAAGAGCCGTCCAGCCCTCAAGAGGGGAGCTGGGGGAGGTGGAGTGCTGGGGAGGGGATCTAGGTGAAGCTGGTGCTGGAGAGGTTTGCTTCTGAGAAGAGATGCTGTGAGTGGGGGTGAAGGTGGGGGTGTGTCTCTGTATTTGTGTGCCTTGGCATCATTTATCAGTTTTATTGCATTTTTCTTTTATTGCTGGCTACAATCGCCCCTCACCCGGACCTCCTGCCCCCGTTAGACCGCACCATCCCTGCTGCAGCTT
Organism: Lucifuga dentata; assembly: GCA_014773175.1. Taxonomy (NCBI): domain Eukaryota; kingdom Metazoa; phylum Chordata; class Actinopteri; order Ophidiiformes; family Bythitidae; genus Lucifuga; species Lucifuga dentata. The sequence continues at coordinate 179,912 of VXCM01002235.1, read as the reverse complement.
CACTTCGATCACACCATGTTCTTCCTGTGCAATTAACGGTCCACAGCTCAGGATGAACAGATGAAAGGTGTGACATTTTACTTTTGACTGATGATGAATTCAGAGTGATGGACCAGACAAACACATCCAGGCACAAATATGGATTTATTTTTTCCTTACATTCCCACACTCCTCCGCAAGACCTCATCCCCCATGCCCACCTGCCTTCCCTCTGTCCTAATTTGCCTCTTCCTGAGGTGATGGGGCCTGGCTGTGAAGGAGTTTACCCCACAACCCTCCTCATCCTTAATCATTACTTGACAGTTTAAAAGGGCACAAAGCAATGGATGGCTTTTTTCTCTGTTTCCATGGTTATTTTCTTTCTCTTAACCTGTGTCTTTTGTGCTTGTGTGTATGCTTTTGATAAAGTGAGTGTGTCTATCTGTACTTATGCTGCTTCTGTGTCAAGGTCATTTGTCACTGTGAATGAAGCAGAGTTTCAGCCACATGGACTTTTTTGTTAGTTGGCGCATGATAGGAGTATTACTCAGATTGTTTATGGCTGTTACAATGTTAGTTGGTACTTTGCCTTCTACCATATTCCTGTATTATATCTGTATCATATACTGAACTTAGCATGACTACCTCTAGCCATAGGGGAGAATGCATACATATTAATGGCATTTTATGATCAGGCCAGATCTAGAGTCTTGATCAGACAAAAAAAAAAAAAAAAAAAAAAAAAAAAAGCTGCCAACAGGATGACTCCAGGATAGACAACTCTGCTGTCAATTGAACTTACTCTCTAGCTATGTTTGGTCAGCATTTGACATGGGCAGTTTGATGAAGGTGGTCCTTGTGGTTCCTTGTGGTTCCTTGTGGCTACATGACAGGAGGGAGCAACAAGGGGTATTTTATAATCCTGTCCAGGAGCTCAACATAGTCATATTCAGCCTCTCACCAGGGACATCCATGTTGCTTTTGGGTCCCTGGAGCAGTCCATCTTCTATTTGATCGACTAGTAAAAAAAAAAAAGTTCTACACGTAACAGTTTTTTNAAAAAAAAAAAAAAAACATCAAACCTTGGCATGTGCTCATGCGCCGCCTGCCAAATGATAACATGTAAAGAAGGTGCTGCCAGAGGAGGAAAAGGCACTTTGTGTGAATACATCCTTACAGTACAATACTCATAAAATGCTGCAAATATATTGGACAATTTTAATAAGTACAAATTACATATTTCTAAATTGTAGTTATTTATTTTGATTTTCTTGATTTATAGAAGCATGCACATTAATTAAATTTACAGTATGGCCTGATACATAGACACCTAAAATGTGCATAAAAAACTCTGATTAAAAATACTGGAACAGGATATGAGCACATACAGCAGGATAAGCAGAAAGAGAAAAAGAATAATATAGCAAGGACGACATCAACATTCCAGCACACGTACATTTAACTGTGCATAAACTTTGATTTTATTGATAATCAAAACTGCTGTCTTGTCAGATTTTGCTTATTGAGATGGGGGAAAATACAATCGATGGGACGTTTTTCTTCACTGAAGAGTCATCAAACATGTTACAAGCACATAATTGCCTCAATAACCTTCTTCTAATGATCAGCCAAGACTGAGACAATGTTATTATATCAATCAGAAACTCTATCTTGCAGACAGAAAAGAGACAAAAAAAAAAAAAAAAAAAACCCAACAAAAAAAAACTATCTTGCATTGTCGAATAATTTTAATAATTAGCAAAAATGCTCCTGGATCCAGATGGTCTGCCAAGTGTCAGCAAGCAGTTTCATATATTTTTGAGTAATCTTACTAAAGAATCCAACCAACCATCCAACCAACCAACCAACCAACCAACCAGTCAACCAACCAACCAACCAACCAGCCAGCCAGCCAGCCAACCAGCCAACCAACCAACCAGCCAACCAACCAGCCAACCAACCAGTCAACCAACCAACCAGTCAACCAACCAACCAACCAACCAAGGCACATTTTGTGTTCAGATCTGCAGAACAAACTGTTATAGTAAAAAGATGACATCAGTACTGACACACTTTTACTCTGCTAATCCAAGTCATCAATGGAGTGTGTTTACATGGAAATGTTCCATCTCTGGATATATTTAAATCCAAATCCAACTGAATCACTGTAGTGCTGCTTTATCCATTTCATTCCAGGCAGAGAAGAAGAGAAAGGCTACTTGAAAGAAACCCGCATACTCCACCTTCATCTGCTGGACTGGTGTATAAATAGCCAAACTTGCACTATTCAACTAGTGAAACTCAGTAATTGTCCAGTGTGGGTTTTCACTGTGAACATCCTAGTCACACATTCAGCCACACTCTTCCTATTTGGGTTCACAATTTCAAAGTTTCATGAATGCTCCAAATATTCTAGACACACGAGATCAGCGGGTCACATCGTGTATAATATGGGGTTAACAGCAGATTTTCCACAGAGTGTCATTAGTTTCAGGCTGACTCATGACCTGTCAGACAAGAGAAGCTTTCTGACTCACAAATAAACTAAGATGAAAAAAAAAAATTTCTCCAGACACACATTACATGCACAGTATCTAAGTTGTATGCAGAGGACAAAAACACTTCCTCTCTGTTGGATTAATGGAAAAATCGCAAGTGACAAGCTATCCATCACACAACACCGTGACCAATCAGGACCATCGATCCACTAATGTTCCCAATCAGCAATAATCAGGTGGCTCTCAAGCTCCACTTCAGATCCAAATACACTGTCTGACTCTGACAATAACAGGAATGAATTTACATATGGGATGATAACAGTAAGAAACCTTTTTTTTCATATAGATAAATTTGTGAATTATAGTCAGGTGGCAGCAAAATTCCATGTTCATGCTTGTCTAATCACAACACGTTTAATATTCTACAGCATAATTGTGGCTAATAATAGTGATTTTGCTTCATGATGACTAAAGTTTTGCTGAACTTATATGTTGTTATGAAAATATTATTGAGAATTCAAGAAATGTAATAAACAGATTCTCCTTTACATCTGAGCTGAAATCTGACATTTTATTTTATACTTGTTTGAGCCACCTGTAACCTATTTCTACAATATATTACTGTTTTATTTAATATTGTACTCCTACTATGACAGGTATGGGATATTGAAGTCTTTGGCATTTTGTTTACCTCATCTTACTGTCACCAGTAAGATGGTACAGAACTCACTGTTCTGTCATTGTGGTGAACTCTTTCCTCATAAACTTTTTTTCTGTCTTTGGTCAAGGCAAGTCCAAAAATAATCCAGTCATTTTCAGACAATTAATTGATTTTTGTCAGAAAGTAATTTTTGCAAGTTTTATGAGTTCATCCAAACCTCAGCATGCCAGCATCTTTGGGATGCCAATATTATGGCCTATAAACAGAATCCAAGCCTTTTAATCAAGATGTGTAAATGCATTTTGTGGCAAATATGCAGGAACAGCATCACAATCAAAATAGCAGACACATTTACAATTTCTCTAGTGCCACCATCAGGCCTTTTTTTTTTTTAAATCTCCACGGGCCTGTATATAAACTTCATTTTCCTCTTAATTCTCTATAGTTTGATTTAACATGTCAATAAGGGCAGAAAAGCTTCACATAACCATACTCCCTCATTCATAAATGCTGGCAACTTTTAGCATTTGCTTGAAAAAGGGGTCTACGGTATTTCCTTATGTTGAGGTGTTTCCAAGAGCAAAAGATGTTTTATTTCAGGATTAGATAAAAGGCAGAAAATCACTAAAAACAAATCTATTGGAACATAAATGAAGTAGGTTAAAATAGGTAATCTGCTAAAAGTCTAATCGTAAAAAGTCATCATAGATTTAAACAAAACAGAAGCCACTGAAGCTGGAGAACAATTGGAGAAAAGCTTACTAAGAACCAGTTTAAAGCAAGTTAAAACACACAACTAAAGCACATGGTGTAAACACATACACAAGAGGTAAAAGTAGGAAAACTCCTTAAAACTGCAAACATATGTTCAGGGACAAGAGCAATGTCTGGTAACCTCACAGTGTGTCCTACTTATATAGAATCAGAAGGGAGGAAGGTACACCTGGGGCTATTTTCACCTAATCTTCCCTTAAGGTGGACCTGTGTTTAAGGTGGACCAGTTCAACCAGCTACATTCAACAAATGAAAATCCAAATTAATGGGTCTTCACTGTATCAGAATAGTGCATGATAAATGCAAGCTCCAAATGTATTTAAGTATTCAATTTTTTTTTTTTTTTTTTTTTTTTGGTGTTATTATCCAAATAGGCACACAGTTGCAAAATAATATTTGGAATTACTCAGATTGCTGCATGATGACGACAAAATGCAAATGTAAAATGATAAAGTATGGTTGATCCTCGTCCAAGCCAGAGACATATTGCCTAAAATAATGATACACGCATACACAAACCCACACACACACACACACACACACACACACCCCTCAACCCCACACAACAACGAGGAGTTTCAGATCATTCCTCTTTACAAAACCGTTTCATTTCATTAATATTTATTGGATTTCTTACATGAACAGACCTCTTCGGGTCATGCCACAGCTTTTCTTTTATGTCATTATGCTCTATTACATTAGACTGACTTGGCATAGATCTGCGTAGTTCAGAGTATGCGTTCTCTGAGTAACTGACCGAGATTATGAGATTGTAAATCAGTTTATTCAGGCATGTAAATGTCATAAATTGAAGTAAGCCACCTCTGCATTTCTTGGCAAACTCTGCTCTGCATATTCTGATTACGCAATGAGTTGTGTATACCCAGCAAACTGTTTAATTCTATTAATTCCATCCATCTATACATCTTTTACTCACACTGTTGCCTTAATCAGAGTACAGGCACAAACAAACATTTAAATAAATAAATAAATCACAGTCTAGTGCGCATTTAAATATATATATATACTGACTGTGTGGCTTTCTTTATAGAGCTAGGCACCTCTACAGCCCACATCTTCAATATCAATCTCATGTGATATCCAATAGCTTCTGGAAAAGTCATTAAACCAAGGCAAGGCAAGGCACCATTCAGACACAAAGGCAATTCAAAGTGCTTTACATAGATATATAAAAAGACATAGCATTAAGATAAAGAAAATGAAATAATAAATATAGAACTGAATCAATAAAACCAATAGTTTGAAAAGGTTAAATTAAAATTTAAAGCTATAAAATTGAGAGTTTAAGAGCTAAAGAGGTTCTCTTATTTTTCAAACTGTTTAAATGGTGTATTCTTGAGAAGAGCAATTATTTCCTTATCATTACTTCAAGAAGATGATTACTATTATGAAAAATCCAGGTAATTCTTATAACTGTAATATCAATGCCCACACCATGATTATTTGAACTAAACAAGCAGAAAAAATAAAAACAAAAATAAAACAAGACAAAATTATATAATTTCATCCTCATAAACACAGGGATTATGGGAGCTTTAAATACTTGATCCCCTTGATAGTGTAATCGCCTCCTCAGTCGTCAACAAATGACTATAATTGCTTGGCAGACAGAGTCAACTTAACAAGCAGACAGATGGCTGAGCCAGAAAAATCTGGAAAATTAGCCACAGTCAGGCTATATTCATAAGTATTAAGGAGTGGGCATGTGGTAAACAGTTATTCTAGTATTTTCAACCACTAAACAACAAACAATAAAACAGGGTTGAGTTGTAATGGCTCTTAGCTCATATGCATAAACAGGGTATTTGAATGTGGAGTTATTCTTGATGAGGATATGAGGATCCTGGGAGTGTTCCTGAATGAATGAAACATTTTTTTTCCCATACTGCCTCATACCCACTAACAATGTCTTCTGACAAATACAGTATCTGCATGCCTTTTTCTGTATCAGTATCATCACAACTCTGTTTTACTTCAGTAATGCCAAAAGTATTTTTTGTCTGGTCTTCCTAAAAGGAGAACAAAAATTACACTGACAGCCAGGCAGATAGAGAAGGGGGTGGGGGNGGGGAGAGAGAGAGAGGACACTGCTTGCGATCAGTCAGCTGTGGATGATAATACAAAAGTCTTCACACAAAAGCTTCTTGTTGACACAAATAGTTACAATCTGGCTCACTGGGAGCAAAAGTGGCTGTGAAAATATAGTTATCACTAGTTAGAGTTAGTTCTTAGGAGCAAAACAATTGTCATATGGTTGAAAATGCAATAGTTTATAGTTCAAAAACACGGGACGGATGAATTATGCAACATCACCAACACTAATGACTAATAAAAGCAGAACCACTGGTCTTTAACCTCTATTCTCATTTTTTTCTTGTACTGATGTCTTTGTTGAACAGGGAACATCAGGAGATCCTCAGAGATAACCTCTGTGAGGCTGCCTGAGGCTACACAATAAACAAAGAAAGTCTTTTTAATTCACTTACCTTTTGATTTCTCTGATTGTCTTCAGTTTCCTCCACACCTCCCTACAGGCGTCTGAGCCTTAACTGAAGGACTTTGATGCTGCGGGCCTTACTTAATTGTTTTGCTCACTTCAGAGAAATCATTAAGTCAGTGTACATGATAGGCCATCTTCCAAGCTAAAAGAATCTGGGGAGTAATCAGATTGATCCATAGACATCCAGCTTCCAGGCTGTTTTGGCACCTCTGCAGAAGGCAGGCCTTAAAATATCACTTTCCTTACAGGGGTGAGAGCTTGAGAAAGTGAAACACCGGGTTTCATAACAAGAGTCACAGCAAGACATTGTCAGCAGAGAGCAGGCCAGAGTCAGAGAAATGCTTTCTCTCAGATTATAAGTGATTCCCTCAAATGACAAAAGCTGAAATGTTCCTTTTTAATGGTTATATCAAAACTTTAATGGTGTTTAAATATGCTAAGAGATGTCAAAGCTATCAAAATTTGTTTGTGTTTATCAACCAGAACCCAAGATCAAAATAAAAATTTAGGCCAAATCTGACCCTTGAACATAATTATTTGGCCCCACAAAATCTGAAATATATCTTTTTTTAAGGTTACATCAAACTTTAATGTGTGCTGCCCGCTGTAAAGGCCCCAAAAGATGTAAGACAAACTGGTAAAAGAACAGGCAGGTGAACATGTCCCAGAACACGACACCTGATACCATGCCCTGGCTGTAATTGGTCCAAATCTCACAGGACTGTTGTGTCAGCAGTGAGGGACAGAGTTCAATCATCTGTGTATTTGGACCAATAACAACCTTTGGCAGGCATTAAAAGTAGAAAAGATGAAAATTCTCCTTGGTAGTCCAGCACAAAGAACACTGACAGACGTCATCTTGAGCCTTGCAAGATTTTTTTTTTTGCCATGAAAGTTCTACTTCTTACCAAGTAAACTGGAGCCATCAGTGTGCATTGCTATAATCTATTGGCAGCTGTATTTTAAGGTTAATTTCAGTTTGAGTTTCACAATGCCAGCAATTACAAATCAAAAATGGTAATGTAGCGTAAACATTACTGATACGATAGTAGCAAATTCCATCTGTAATCAATAAGGCCAATAAGGAAAGGCCAGCCCACGTTACCCAACACCCAGATCAGTAGGGATGATATCCACCTTCACAAAGAATAAAATTGAGGTGGTTAGGGTAAAGCTCATCTGCTGGGTAAGGGTCAGGGTTGGAAATGTGTTATAAAATAAAGTGTGGTTGGAGTTAACCGTAAGACAAAATGGTGGAAAATTCACCATTTATAAAATGAAAAGTGGTTCGGGAAAACTATTTGAAGTGGTTGAAGATTCATTATTCATTAGTTATAAAATTTTGAACACATTATAAGTAGTGGACCTCAGGATCTTAGGGTGTTAGGGTGCCTTAGGAAGGCCCCTCCCAGGGTGATCAAGCCTCAGAGTGTGTCCCATAGCCAGATGTATAAAATTGTAAATTGGAGGTTAGGTCAGTAAGACCATTAGAAAGAGACTTATTTGGCCCTGGTTTAGGGTTAGTGGGGACTTGGACTCGACCTCAGGCCTTGCTTGTCAGTAGAATCCAAGCTCTGTCCATTGCTGGGCTATCAGGTAAGAAGTGGCAGTGGGGACAGCACAAAGCTCTGGCCCGTGTTTGACAACAGTGATATATTGTCTGTGAATTGCCTTTTGTCATCAACCTCAGACACCTTTCCTGGCTCAAACTCCAGTTTCCTATTCAAGTGTAAAGGCAATCTGTCTATCTCTGCTATCTTCACGCTTCTAAACAGCAGCTAATTAATCACAACTGTGCATGACTTTTTGTGAATTCTTCTGTCTTCTATTACCTTGTTCAGGTGTTGTCTTTTTTGTGTTCCTGAGAACAGAGGGAGTTTAAAACTGTTACTGTATATACACATTTTCCTTATGTACATGTGTGAGCTATACTGTATGTATGCTTCAGTTGGCAGAGATAATGGCATTTGGATCTTTGGGACAATGCCTGTCCAATATTATAAAAAAAAAAAAAAAAAAANAAAAAAAAAAAAAAAAAAAAGAAAAAAAAAAAGAACTGGGAATCAATAGGCTGGCTTTGTGATTTAAAATGCATGTGACACAGGATAGACTGGAAAACAGAGAGGAACAGAATACCAAAAACAGAAAGTGCGAGAGAATGTGTGGCAGGGAAAAAGATGGGCAGATGAAATTACACCTGCAGGTTTGTTAGTTTTAGCAGCCGGTGTCTAGCAGTCTGATGTCCCATAACATACCCCAAGGGTCCATAAGGAATAAAAACTGAGCAAACCTTAAATATCAAAGTTTCCTTTCTCTCACACTCCTCTTATTGCTCCTGTGCCTCTCCTTGACAGCCCTGTGATTCATTTCCTCTCACTTGAAAGACGGGAAATGAATCGAAAGCTGGGATATTGTCAGGCACTAAATGGGAAAGCAGTTGCTCAGGAGACACAATGCAGGTGCAGGTAAGAATGGTGAGTTTACTTTAAGATGCCGCTAAGTCCCAGCACACACATGCAGCAGCAGCTTCTCATATGACTGAAGAAAATGAGGGATGGTTGATTGTCTGTATAACATTTACACTTTAGTGTTATTTACGTTTGACTGGCACATTCATATGAATGTCATATCACATGTTGGTGAGTCATACTGCAGGATTCCCATGCTTCCCATGCAACTATTGACATTTTCGGGGCTGTAAGTAATGCTTTCTGCAAACTGTGCGATAACAGTGATCTTGTAAGTCCATTGATGTCACACCATGTGAGATGGGTATTATAAAATCTTAGTTGTAATCTATGTCAGACTGTAAGAAATCAAGTTTGATGTGTGTTAGATTATGCAATGAATGAACACTTGTGAATGAATTGCTGAGAGAGATAAGATCCAGGTCTTCCAATTATTATTGACAACCAAAGATTTCATCAAGTGGACAAGACAGTGGGTGTGCAGAAATGCGATGTAAATGTGGCCCAAATGGCTGGCAATAGAGGCCGCATTTGATGGTTGGATGTGAGGTCGTGCACCACTCGAAATTTGAAACAATGCAGACAGCGCCTGCGTGTTGTAAATGCGGTTTCATTGACGACTGGCCAAGCGAAGAAAAGCAAACAATGGGAAACAACTTTGACTGAGGGACATTAGAGTTTGTGTGCCAGCTTGTTCAGTGCTTTACAAGTAATCAGCAGTATCTTAAAATCAATTCTAAAATCCAGTAGGAGCCAGTGTAGGGACACTATAATGGGTAAATAGATTCATCCTTCTTTGTTCCTGTAAAACATCTAACTGCAGTAATTTTGCATTAGCTGGAATAGTAGCTGGAACTGAAATTTTATGGCATAGGCATATAATCTGTGCATGATGAGAAAAAACGTATGTTAGATATATTTATCATGTGATAAAAACAGGTGTTGCACAAGGTCTATCTTCTAAATTGTCCTGAATAAATAAGCAGGTGAATGAGATGTAGGTGCATAATACTGGATGTGGGTTTATAGTATCGAGAGAATGATAATTAATGAGTCAAGGCATCTCACATCTAATGACTGTTAAGACTCATGGCTTCCATACATGAGCAAACTGAGCTCATATTAAAGGTCAGTGAGCTCTGTGATATCTCTATAGAGTCACAATCCAAAGAATTGGGATTAACCTGTCATATTCAGAAAAACCAATATTTGACACTAATGCAAGCATGGCAGGGATATGGACACATGCTCCCAAGCCTTGTTAGAACCATATATTACATGTTACATCATTGTCCCCACACATTTTCATTAGGGCGAATGTTAACCCATGCAGTGCTAAGATAACAGTAATATGTCACGACAGGCATGAAGCCACCAGGGGAAGTCCAGGATCTGAAGGGGACAGCTTGACAAGACAGGGTAGATGAGTGGTGTTTGTGCTCAGCTGGTTCAGTACGCTCTGTGACCTTCTCTCTATACGAGTGCTCCATGGGAGATTGCTCCTTGTTTGTGATGGTATTGGTCTTGCTGGGGAGAAGTGCTCAGCATGACTCAGTGTACTGTTCCTGAGAAGGCCACCTGCTGGGGTTGGACTCTTCCAGATGTGAGGGAATGAAATAAATGTTTGTTATTCTGAGGATAACTTTCTTTTTCTCTCTGTTCATACTCCACCTATGTTGAGGACTTGAAAATGAGATGCATCGTTTCTATTTTTCATTTCTATTTTTGTAAAGTTTTCTTATGGGTTTGAATAATTTTTCTACAAATGATCCAGATTTTGTGGCTGTACATATGAATAAGTTTTAATATTGTGATCATTATAGTCAGAAACTAAAAAAAGTTAAAATGTGAACAGCATTACATTAGAAGTACAAACCAATTAGATTATACTGAACTATATAAATGTACTGCCTATAACATTTTTAGGATACCTCCATGAAATCAAATTCTGATTGGTTTAAAAATGATTTTGCGAAAAATTTACCATTAACCATTATTTATTTTTCATTTTCTTTCTAATACAGTGAATAAATAGTTACTTCATCATCATCAAGTAGCTAGAAAGCAGCTTTTGTAATTCTCACGGGAATCTAATGTTATAAGTCTCAGCTCACCTACAATTTAGAAAGCTTTTTTTTTTTCCCTGCAGTGTGATTAAGTAATTAATTATTTTGTCTCATAATGAGCAATAATACATCTCCCTCCTTGTCCTTTCACTGCAAAAATTTTTATTTTAACACGTCATTTTTTCCTAGTGTTGGTTCGTACAAATCTTATATAGTTAAAAATGCTGGACATTTAACAGTAGTGTCAAGTCATTTCTTCTCAATCCGGCATATTAATTAGTTTAAAATATGTTAAGATTTAAGCTTTTCAATAGCATTGCAGCAATCTGCCTTATTCTCTTTTATTTTCAAATAGACACTCATTTCTAAAATCTGTAAACAGGCTCATTTGTACCTGCTAACCCTAACCCTGAAACAGGCTGACACCCAAAAAACCTTAAGAGAGACATTTCTTTGCAGTGTTTGCCAAAGGTTATACCTGGTGCTGTTTTTGGTAAAACTGGCACATCTCTAAAGTGCTAAAACATGAAACACACGATCCCTACAGTGTGAATTAAGCCTTCAGTGATAGATTTTTGAAGTGACTTGAGTTGATAAAGTCCCATTAGGATCTCACAGAGGGTTTCTGTGAGTATTGTGGCTCAATGACTGAATTTGAAAGTAAAACATAGTAAGTGTAAAAATAGGCACAGTAGAGTGTTTCCATTCAATAAAAATATAAACAACTAAGTACTAAGTAATATTGTTTATTGTTGTAAACAATTACTCAAATTAACTTGACGAGTCAGTCTTCAGAAGTGTAAAAAACATAAATAGTATCACCAAATGAAATGACTAATGATGGCTTAAGAGCTGATCTTTGGCAGGTTATGATATTCCCTTCAGTGCTAAATAGTGCAGCTCCATCACAATGAGAAGAATTCAATTGAAGTGAGGGAGGCATATCTATGTTCCCAGGGTCCTATGTTCCTCAGTTCAATATTCTGTTAACACACATTAAGTTCATACACATTAACCGGAAACCTAACCCTAACTCATTATGTGCTCTGTTGTGCTATATAGAGCTGGGGAACGTAGGACCTTGGGATCATAAGAATGACTGCAGGGGGAGCGTAGCGGCTAGGCTAGGCTAACAATGTTTGCATTGCAACAACAAGTCATTGCTAACAAAAAGTCCCCGCTTTGCTAATTACACCAACCATTTGATTTTTGTGTCACAGGTAGCACACACTAATACTCCAGCTATGCCTGACTGAGTCACTGACATTTGCCTGCTTGTTTTGTGTCACAAATCAGCTGCTTGACTCACAAGCGACTTTTGACTTTCTTTATATTCACCCGGGTGTTTCTGCCTCAGGTGGAGAAACAAATTTGTTTGTTAGCCAGTTAACCTTATAGCAGAACCATTCCCAAACAACAGAGGTATAGATCCTTTTTTAGGAACGAATTCGTCAGGTGCTAACTGTGCTACTTTTGTGCATGTTTGTTTTGTTTCTTCTTGCTGCACATGATGTAAAAATTCAACACATCATCAAGCTGCTGCATCAAGATAGACAAATTTCAATCATATACAAAAATATGATCACGAAAGATATAATGTGGCATAGTCCTAACCAGAACTTTATGCAACAGTCTCAGAAAGACAAAACGCATTTATTCACTAGCAAAATTAAATCACAGCTTTAGTCATCCATATGCTCTCTGCTGTGAGAATAACTAATAACATATTGTATATTAATGTAATTCTGGAGGTTATGTTAAATATCACATGGAGACAGGCAAACGTAAATGTCTTGACAGATTTATTGAAATGGGAGGTTACTTAGCTGAGAGCAGCAGTAGTAATTCAGTGGGAAATTAGCTCTTATGTCCCAGCTCTGTCAAGACAATAGACTGAGAGATGGAGACCTGAGAAAGAGTGTGCCGGGAGTGGGTGCAGCAGGCGTGACAAAAGGTTTTTGTAATGATGTCGTTCTCAATTACTAACCTCTGTCACCCTCAGGTACCATGGATGAGGTTTTCCTCTGAACAAAAAGCCCTTCACCAAATCCAAGCTCAATCAGAAGGTGCAGCACTGAGCTGAATTGGGCGGATTTCTCAGCTGCTTTGCTGCTAACATTTGTTTTTGTTAACATCACTGCCTTGTGTTTTACACTTTCTTAGGAGTATGCTAAGATATACAGTGTGAGAGACCCTGCATTATTGTTTGAGACACTGGGGTTTACAAGTAAGTCATGTTTCTGCCAGACCTGCTGCTGCAGACTGGGTCTGGTATTAGATTTAACAGTCTTCATGCGGGGATGTTGAATTAAACATTGCATTGTATGCCATTCTCAATCTGCGCCCGTTCAAACCTTCCAGGACTAAAGTAGTCACGCAGAGCTGTTCCCTCCTTCAACGAAAGAACACTGAACACACAGAAGGCTAAATGCCAGATGAACACAGATGAACAAAGTGTCCCAACAAGAAGAAGGACCATTATGACAGTCACACAAGAAGACGACTTTTACTAAAAAATTAAATTTGGATATACATATTGGCAGGTGAAACATTGAATTTTAAGGTAGGTGTATCACCTGAACATTTGATTTTGAAAGAGTAGGGGATTTGGTAAAATAACAGGAAAACTAAAATACATTTTGTTTTGTTTTGTTTTGTTTTGGAAAACGGTTGTCAGTAATGTAACGTGTATGTGGGTAGTATTTATGGTCTTAAACATGCAAAATCGTTAGTATAGACCTTTAAATCTCTTAGCATGTCCCCAGGCCACCATCCCTTCTCATAACCTATCAAGTCATCTGTCAATCCTGGGAAAAAACTTGCGGAAAGACAAAGAATGCAAAAAAAAAACAAAACAAAACAAAACACTGCAAGGATATTATGTTTCTATCAACAATATTGTGCATCTCCTTCCATCCCATGGATGGAGGAATCATAACTTCATGTCAATCCTCTGAAGAAGGAAGATTCAAGATCTGTACTTCTGATACCTCAGACTCAGAAGAGTCAGCTAGCCCCCTGTAGAGAAACCATATGGCCTAGGAAGAGTTTCATGGGAGTATACGTGTGGCAGCAAGCACCATGCCAGTCCCTCTGCTGATTTCTCATTATCGAGGAATAAACAGAACAAGAAAACAAAACAGTGGCCCTGTTGTGTCATACTCATTCTGACTTTCAGTAGGAGACAGATGGTACAAACTAAATGGCAAGATTTGAATAGTTGGGAAACTGAGGAACAGCACTAATCACAACAAACAACAAACTGTGAAAAAGAGAGTTCTCTATTCTGGCCCTTTACACTGAATTTTGTCAATAATGCCATAATTTTGTTCTGTATCAACTGTATTGTGCTACATATCCAAGTGTCAGTTTAAGCAGCAATCGCAATGACTGTATCCTCACTATTTTTTGCTTTATTGCCTGTGCAAGCAGTGTGTGTTTGTGGCAGAGGCGTGGGAGGCTGTAGGGGAGTCACAGAAACAGCAGATGCCAGGTCTCCTCCAAGGTTGCTGATGGGCAGGCAAGGCGGACAAGCACAAGATGCAAAAGCTGAGGCAGTAAGGCTTCCTGTAAATATAGCACAGCAGCTCAGAAGCTTCGGTTTCCATTAAATAGCCATGTATTTTCCAGCTCCTGGCTTTATTGCACCGTTGCTTTGGGAGTATGAGCCCAGGAGGCTCTTCAACATTATTAGCAGCTCACAGTACATAATCCCACAGCAGATTTTTGTCTATCTTCAGCCCAGACTGAGATATATGGAGAGGGATGAGGACAGAACAGAGGATGGGTAGAGGAGAGAGGGAGGGAGGGAGGGCAGGCAGGAAGTGTGGAAGTGCCAGTTTTTGCAAGTCCAATCCATTGATGTAAAAGACACAAAGCAAGGCAGACATACAATGTGCAGTCTCCATGTTGTCAAGATTATTTGGTGGCAGATACCAGATGGTGACCTGTCTCCAAAGGTCCCATGTGTCTCAATAAGTCATCAGGCCTGACATGGTGCCATTGCCCCCCTCGGTCATTCCTTTAGAGGGGGATGAAGCCTTCCTGATGTCTCTGTCTGACTCTACTTCATGGACCCTCTCAGATACTGTTTGCTACAGCTGAATTTTAAAGTGGATGAAAAGGGAAAATATCCCTCATTTCAAAACAAAAAGATGAAGAATCTAAAACTCCTTACCAGCAGGGAAATTATAAGAAAACTCCCAAACTTTATCCCTCGTCTGAAGTTTTCTTTTTTTTTTTTAATCATCATTTAGCTTATTTTAGGGTCCATTAATGCAATTTTTGCAAGCTGGTAAGCAACAATCAACACCTCAAACATAATCCCTTGAGTGTGAAGGTGTGAAATGGATCATATGACAATTAAATGTGGAAGAATTTTCCAGAATCGTGTCATTTTCTTGGTTCTGCAGCAATCTGCCTTACTTTGTCTTGTTTCAACAGACACTCATTTCTAAATAAACTGCTTTGTATTGAAATCTACTTTTTCCAACCACGTTTCAGACTAGATTCTATTGAGCTCTAACTGAAAATCAGACTGAATAACTTCCATCCATCCATCCATCCATCCATCCGTCCATCCATCCGTCCATCTGTCCATCCATCCATCCATCCATCCATCCATCCATCCGTCCATCTGTCCATCCATCCATCCATCCATCCATCCATCCATCCATCCATCCATCCATCCATCCATTGCTTACCCATTTCCGGGTCACAGAAGTAGCATGCTAAGCAAGTTGCCCAGATAGCCCTCTCCCTAGCTACATTAGCCAGCTCTTCCTTGAGAATCCCAAGACATTTCCAGGCCAGATGAGATATATAATCTCTCCAGAATATTCTTGGTCTGCCCCCATGGTTGCCTCCCTGTTGGATTTGCCTAGAATACCTCCCCAGGGAGGCATCCTGATTAGATGTCAAACCACCTCAACCAACTCATTTCCCTTTTTCCCTCTCTTCCATGAATCGCTTACCTTATTATGATGGAGGAGTTTGCATGCCCTCACAACCATGGGAGCTGTGTTGTCTGGGTCAACAGCCCCTGGTAGAGTCAAACTGGTCCCTGGTGAAGGGCCAGACTAAGAGCGGTTCACAGCCCTTTACAAATCGGAACTAAACAAAGCTAGACAAAGCTACCTCACCTGGAATAGGAAAACCAGGGCCTCCTCCTGGAGAAGGAGCGAGTGCCTGCTGGCTGGGTCCCATGGAGCCCGGTCGTGCTCAGCACAAAAAAACAAACAAACAAACAAAAAAAAAACTTCACAACAACGTGGGACCACCATGTGGACCCACCATCTGCAAGGGAAGGCATAAGGGTCAGGTACTGTGCCAATCAGGTGGTAGGCAAAGGCGAGTGCCTGTATGGACTGACCCCTGGCTAAGGAAAGTGGCATTAAGGACATAATTAACTTAATAAGACAAGGAAAGTCCAATGGTCTTGAAATACATCTAAGAATCTAGTTCATATGATGCTTGACAAAAATCATTTTCCTTGTAAAAAATTAAAAATTAAAAAGAGAGTCCCAAGGTCTTATCTATCATCTGAAAAGAAGACCTTGGGACATTCTTGGATTCAGATTTTGTGTGAAGACATTGTCATACCCCCATTTGATCACTAGAGGGAGGATAAACTAAGTGCAAATGAATAATTAAATGAAAGAATATGTGAGTGATATGTGGACTGGGGAGGTGTTTCACATCTAAAAACACAGCACTTCTATCTCACTAAATCACCAACAGAGACCTTAGAGGTTTGCTCAAATGAAAATCTAGGTGACACATGCTCACTTCTCCAGATAAAAAATCATAAAGGAAAATGAGGCATAAACAAACCATCTCTTTAACAACTGAGTGAGGGTTCCATACAGCCGGTAAAACGGTATAAACTCAACATAGCATCTGATCCATAGTATGAATATTGTATTATGTGTGTGTAAAGGAAATAGAAAAAAAAAATGAAGCAGAGGAAAATATAGACAGGAATTCAAAGCTATGCAGTCACATGTACATGGCATGTTTTTCAAAGAGATGAAACATCAGGATGCCAGCAGCAAAAAAAAATTAGATGATGTAGCCACATGTTAGCAAGATACTGTGTGGTTGACATCTGTTGTCAGAAGGTAAAGATTCAACCTTAATATCTTTCAATGAAGTGTCTCATTAACATTGTAAACTGTTGTGGTAGATGTAATTCACATCATCATCCTGTTATTAGATAATAACTACATTAGGAGCAGCAAGAAACAGCATGCTTGTGTACAAGCATGGCATAAAACATCGCTCATACCACAGGTTTTTCTAAAGTGTGGGAAGCTGAGGAATCTGTTGCTATGGTACAAAAACATCTCATCATCCTGAAAGGAAGCTCAACACACAGTGATTACAGGCCATTGGCAGCACAAGTAAACTGTTAAGTCGAACCATCCCACTTCCCTGACTGTTTGTTTTTCCCCTTTTAGTCTGTCATTTAGAATGTGTAGTCTTGCCTGCTTTGTAGCATTGTTCTCTTAAGATGAAGAATAAACAGATCTAGATTTCAGATTGTAGGCAGTTGTTTGTGAAAATACTGTATGTGTGGAAAGAACTGGAGTGCTCTTCATTAGTGACAATGTTTTAAAAAAGTCGTCATACCCTAAATGATTACATCGTAATTCTTCAATAAATCTAGTCTATGAATCTATAAATAAGATTATACTTGATGACAACCAGTTTTGAGGAGAAGCCAACCGAGAACGATGGGATTTGTTTAATGGTCTCACATATCATCTCCACTGTCGCCGCTGTAGCTGTTTCTTCCATTTTCACAAGATAAGTAAATGCTGATCTATTCAATTGTCATCATTTTTGTTTATGCTGTTTTGCAACATCTGTAGTTTTTATTCGGTGCTGACCAGGGACGATTTATGTTTGCCATGTGATCGGTATTGTATTTAAATTACACCAGAATTCCTTGTTAGGTAAAGGACAATATGCCTGCTATATATGCATGCCATCACTTTATATCTTGACTCCAAACTCCCCAGTGTTGAAGATGTCAGCTTCATGCCAAACTGCTTGGCATGATCACTATCACCGCTGGCCATTTAGCAGCTGCCCACTACCCTGCTCAGCAGCATTTCACGTTTTTCCCTTCCACCCCTTGCACTTGCTTTCCCAACTTACTCAGTCCTCCCTGCCCTCTCCACTCACCCCTCTCCTGCCCTCTGCAGCGCTCTCTGCTGGCTGTGACATTTGCCATTTAGATGAGGGAGAAGGGACAAACTCTTATCCAAACTCTGACCCCCCCCCCCNCCCCCCCGCCTCTCTGGTGTCACTGACGTTCACAGCCAATTTCACTGACACTGGCTTTTAGATACTAAAAATAAAACTCAAGATAAAACTTTAATTCACATGGGACTGAATATAATTGACTTGTGTTTTGAATGTTCCAATGTTCTTTACCTGATGACCTGTCTGAACACTGTACCCAATGCCTTACTTAATGCAGGTAACTGCTGCAGCAGCAGTAAAGGTTAATGAATGCTCACTGAATGCCACATGCCACGGGCAGCTTTGGGGCATTATGTATTCAGCTTATTCAATGTTTGGCCTACTGATGATCTACTGTACATTTTCTTTGCACAGAAATATCCTCTCGAGATGGTATAAATACCTCATTATGTCCGGACTGCATGTGAAGGGCAAGTGCTTAAAATTTAAACCCACAGAGTAATTTTCTGCAATATTCTAGCAGCAACTTTACAGCTACTGCAGCCAAACAACAGCTGTAATCAGGCAGGATGTCATTATGCTACATATTATGACTAATTTAAGTGGCAGAAGGCTCAAGAGTTCAGAAGTGTTGCCTGACATGTCAAAGCTAGTGCCATCCAACAATCACCTTGTCAAAGCTGTGATCTCCCTTTCCTTCCCTCCAGCAGCAGCAGCAGCAGCAGCAACAGCAGCAGCAGCAGGGTGCTGGTGACACATATGGCCAATTATAGGTGGAAGTGGAGAAGATGATGTGAGTTGAAAACTTGTTCACACGTGGTGGGTGTCCAGACGGCCAGGGACTGCATGGTGGAGGGCCGTGGGAGAGAAAAACTCATCAATATTTCTGCTCTCCTCTCCATTCATCCCCAGGTCTGAGGCAAATCAAAGACTAGTTTTAGACGATCAATACTGCCCCTTAACTTCCCTTTATTACTCTGCAGCTAGCATAAGGGATAGAGGGAGATGCAATATTCACTTCATAAATCATGCAGTAAAAAAATGTCAGGGGGGTAATTGTGGTTTTCCAACACCCTTTAAAGGGAGGCAGATTTTATTAGTGGGTTAACATCGCCGGGCGACCCTCATTCCTTCTCATTATGGGCTCATGGACGCATCATCAAACCTAAAGCGTTACAACACTTCTCAGCGGACTCTGACCTCATTTCTCAAATACACCTCTCTGCTGAACATGCAGATACATCAACAAAGTGAGTGGCACGAAACATGATGTACTCACACAGGAAATCCGTGTTTATCTCTGATTCATGACAGGACTGTCTTGATGTTTTTCTAGTCTTAATCATTGATTTATTTTGCCACTAATTTCTTGAACAAATTAAAAAGGTTCTTTCTAAGCTCAAATATATATCAAAAATAATTAATGATTGCCTCAATAAGGCACTACAGAGTACCGCTGTCTGTAAGTCTTACTTCCCCCTTATTTCTCTCTTTTTCTCTCCAATGAATTTCAATTGGCCAATAATTTCCCACCATATCCCCAAGTTACAGCATTTTTGTCACATCTTTTAGTGATTAAATGGATCGATTTCTGTTCTCTGTGGGTGATTAATCCCACAGGGTTAGAGAGATTACAGAGTGAGAGCCACAGAGAAGCCATAATGGATTCTCACAGAGAGCCTTTCCATTCATAGTGCTAATGAGATTGGATTACAGGATGGGGCTTCAGAAAGGAGAGGAGTCTCACACGAGGAAACTTGTGTCAAATGTGATCTAAATTACTCGGAATTAATTCTGGGGTTTTTGTGATACTGAGAAAAACGAGGTTAGATTGGAAAATGAACGTTGGTTTTTAGTCTGAGTAACAAGTAAAGAATGACCTCACCTGGCAAGCTGTCTGAGTGACCCTTCTTGCCAACCATTGACTGGGAGTGAATAACTCAACACCTGCTCGACTAGTGGGGGATCACACCTCAGCACTTATCTCGTGTAATACTCGCTCAGTGAAGTCTCGCATATGATGGATCGTCGTCATTATTAGTCAGTGGGACGGGTNGTAATACTCGCTCAGTGAAGTCTCGCATATGATGGATCGTCGTCATTATTAGTCAGTGGGACGGGTGAGCAGTGGAAGGGATCTTCACAGCAAGCTGCAAGAGTGTCCCTCATACGCCAGTTGTTTTAGGCATGACTGGTGCAGAGGGGGCTGGAGTATGCAGGGCAATGCTGGGGGGGGNNGGGGGAGTGAAGGTGTTGGGGTGGTGGTGGTTTGGGAATGGAAGGCAGAGAGTCATATCTCTCCTCCCCAGCTGGAAGTGGAAGCAAGGGGTTAGGCTGTGACTCTCATGGTCCAAGGGACTGGAACTCTCCCTCAGTATGGCAATCTGTGTCACGCCCCACAGCATCAAACCTCCTCTAAAGCGCCGTCAGATCCCAGCAGGAAACAGCAGCTGTATAAGCAACCAACCAAGCGCTTGAGAGGTGTTAAAGGTGGATGTGGCGGTGCGGGTGAGAAAGGCAGGATGCAGATGGGCTAGAGGAAAAGGTGAAGGAAGAGGAGGAAGAAAAGCATGTTGTCAACTTTTAAAACACATGTATGACCCACAGGGTGGGATCAGAGGCCCCAGTCACAGTTGGAGGTCATCTGTATTACTGGAAGGGAATGAGAGAGAAGCTGGCTCAAGCCGGTTACTCCAGGTCACCACACAGGCAATAGCCCCATTTCAGCTTGAGTGTATAAAGATTTACACAGTGTAACAGATTACAGAGCGGAAAGCTCATCTTACTGTCCCTGGAATCTCTCACTGGATCTCTGGCTCTCATATGTATTGTATTTATAGTATTTTTCAATTTGCATTTGACCACACTTTGTCATTGTGGCTGCTTTGTACATATGAAATATGTCATTCCATACTGAATATGAAAAGCAGGAAGTAATAAAGGATATTATTTCACCCTCCAAAAAAAAAAGCAAAAAAAAAAAAAAANAAAAAAAAAAAAAACAAAAACAAAAATAAAAAAATAAAAAACTTAAAAAAACTTCACGCATTAGTGGTTATTTCCACAATGTAAAACTTACTGATCTTTTCGACGTATGTTAGCATGTGCCAGTGATAGAAGAGGTATGAAAAAATTATGTTACATTGGAAAAATACAAAATTACAAGTGCAAATCCTGCATTCAATATAATAATACAATTTTTAAAAAGTATTAACAGTAGAATGTAATCTAGTACCAAAATGAAAAGCACTTATAGCAATAAATACAGGGACTTCCAATTAACAGAATGGAAAAACCTCATAGCTCCCTTTTTTTTTAATGAAACAATAAACAAACCTAAAAATTGTTGGTTATATCTCCAATGCTTTTATGCTTTCAGCTCAGGATCATATACTTCTCAGCCAGATGAGTAAATTAACCAAATTCTTTCTCTTGGGAAAAGTTTTAAAATTCCTTGTGTCATGATGTTAAAATAAGGATGATATATGAATTTTTAACCTGACAATGATAACAACTTATGATAGGTCATATTTGATTTAATATCAGCTATCAAGTTAATGTGGTGGAATAAAACTTACATAATTTCCATTTGAAATATTGTGCAACTGACATATAAAGTAGCACAAAGCCCTTGTTCCTTAAAACTGTACTGCTATCTCAGGAAATGTATCTTCTACCGCTGGTGTGTGCATGAGATGTAGACAGATCATAGGACACATTTATTTGGTGTTTGTTCGCTGCATGTTTTGTGTTGGTCACAGCACTGTACAGTCAAATGAGTAGTGACAGGTCAGGACAGGGCATGAAGAAGCAAACGGCGCCCCGAGGGGCTGCATCTCATCACAAAGCAAAGAGAGTCGCTGACAGGAAACAAACAAGCTCTCTGCTGCCCTGAGCAAGAAATCACATCCTGCAACCCAGCCTGTGTGCTCCAGCTTGGCCAAGAGAACCCTGACACACACATATACACATATACACACACGTGTGCCTCCATACTCACACATAAATGCTTGGACTACTCATGCAACTACTCTTCTGGGCTAAATTACTGCTTTTTAAAAAAAAAGAAATAGAATGCTCAGTAAATGTCCAGTAGTCAGGTCACATTTGAATCTCATTTGTAAAAGCCTCTACACTTCATATGAAGTAGAAATTTCAGGGCGACTGGTGGTGTTACAAGGCTCAAGACACAGTGATTCAGGCTCTTTTTGGTGTTCTTTGTACAGGGCCCCAAAGCAAACATTTTAAAATGGTCTTTAAACAGGCCAGTGAACATGTCTGAGAACACCATACTCAGGATAGTTCTTAAGACCTGTCTTTTGTCTTTTCTACTTCTGACACCTCCCCATGACTGAAATTGGTCCAAATGTCACATGACTGGTTGCATCACTGGTAGAGCTCTTCCCACTCGTCAGTGCTGCAACTAGTGATGTGAGATTTGGACCAAGATATCAGAATTACGTAAGACAAAATAAACTTCTTAAGAACTATATTGCATTTAGTGTTCTTGAACTTATTCCCCAGCTGTTCTTTTGTTGTTTTGTCTTACATCTTTTGGGGTATATCCACAATTAAATTTTTTTTTTATAGTTATTATAAATGAGGCTGCAAGTTACCAGTTTCTCTAATTTATTTCTCTAGCTTCTGGTACATAAAAATAAATTAAAAAGAAGGTGCTGGACATTTGTGAAAAAGAAAACAAACTTACAGGACCTTTTATGACTCACATGCAAATCTGGGTGAGTTGCTCCAATGTGCTAACCCAGGGTGATTTTTTTTTTTTTTTTTTTNTTTTTTTTTTTTTTTTTTGGGAAACCAGTCCAAGGTTAGATTTTGTGTCACACACCTCTGACGTCAGCCTTTGCAGTTATGGGGGCTAATTATGGAGCAACGCTGGGGGATTTCTGCCTCTCGTGGAAGTTGCTCACATGGAGGGGGCAGTCAGGCTGCTGACTCCTTCAAAAACTATATGTCTGTCTGAGTGGAGAACTCCAAACCATTTTATATATATATATATAAATGCAACAGACACACACACACACACACGCAAACCAGGAGTAGCCTACATTTTTTGCAGTGCAGAATGTCTCTAGGTAGAGGCGAGCGTTTTCCCTCAGTGCAGAAGCCATTAGTCAGAATGGAGGTGATTTATGGGTTGTCTCCTTGCAGAATTTAAATTAACTGCCATACTGTATGGGGGGTGGGGGGACCACTGCTTTTTGGGCTTTTCCCCTTTGCACTCCATCTCACTCTGTGTACCCCCACTCTTTCCTTCCCTCCTACCTTA
>VXCM01002235.1:133517-156444 GCA_014773175.1 Lucifuga dentata | reverse complement strand
CCCCCCCCTCCTTTCACCCTCAATCTCACGGGGAAAATCTGGATAATTTTTTTGGTGGTCAACTCACACACAGATCTCTGAAGATTTCAGCGGAAAATATGCTCAGCCAGATAAAAATCGGTTTTTCTCAGAGGAAGAAAAATAAGCAGAAATCTAAACTGTAAAGACACACTGACAAGGTCAAGGTCAGTTACTGTGGAGAATGGGATGTGTCTTCATAACCAGCATCCTAATACTGTCACACAACCGTCCAGTCCACAGGTTCTCTTACAACCAAAAACACATGTAATGTTTTCCACACATTGATTCAGCAATAAATAATATATGTTTTCCAACTGAGGCTTTCCTAAGGAGCAAAAGTTCTAATTGTGGGTTTCTCATTATTTCAGGACTCTTCCTGCTTTCCCTACTCTCAGATCCATATTAATGATTTTCATATTAATGATGTTTTTGCACTGTACACTCCTCCCTGATGCTGCATGATATATATATATATGAGCTGGGAGACAGGCCTGCGGTGTGAAATGGGAGCTTATGGGACTGGAACCGCATCGCAGTTCATCAGAAATTCCTTCCACATTGCACACAAGTCATCTCCATGACCTCATATACATAAATACATACTTATTGCATAATATGTCATGTTGCTAATCCGTGCTGCGAGACAAAGGCTGCAGGGTTGGCGGGTGGCTGGGGTCGGAGGTCAGAGCCCGTTGGGTGCCTGGCAGCTACAAGGGAGAGGGGGGNGGGGGAGATTCCATATTTGGACATGACTAGATAGACGGATGGATGGACGGATGGACGGATAGATAGATAGATAGATAGACAGATAGATAGATAGACAGATAGATAGATAGATGCATTCTGCATTTTACAGATACATCCCTCCCATTTTTGCTGATAAGATGGTGCTTTCCCAGCACTGTCAGACTCAGTTGTCCTTCCTGCACACACACCCACGCACATACGCGCACACACACACACACACACACACAGAGGTTGTTTTTACAGTCTTATAATACTGTGATCTGTGGTAAATTTTAAAGCTACAGAAAATATTAGACTACATATTTTCTGCCTATGAAAAACAATCAAATTGAGGCAATTAAAAGGTTTTATTTAAAGAGGACATATTATTCTTTTCATTTTCCCACATTTTATTGTTTAATAATGTAGACAGGATGTATTTGCCATTGTCAAAATTGCAAAACATGATGGTTTTACCTATAAAAATACATCCAATAAACCAGTCCCACTGGTCCTCAAATGTTGTGCAGGCTCCGTTTTTGATTAGCCCTTCACTCTGTTACATGTTTACATCATCATGTAACATGCCTTGCTAAACATACACATAATTTACAAGGCTAACATGTAAGTATTTCGCCAGCATCATAACCAATCATAACCTCAGGACTGCGACTTTAAAGTGACAGTACCTAAACTGGGCTGTTGTCACTCAATTTGCTCACCAGCGCTGCAGCAAGGGACAGTAAAATCAATGTATTTTTGCACATTAAAACACTGCAAAAGTGTTAAAATAGACCCACACAGGAAAATAAGAACATGGGAATCTGTATAATGTGTCCCCTTTAAAGGAAATAAATTCTCTCAAGGAAGAACAAACACTGATTACATAGACTTATGATGACATGCTCATCAGTAATTTTTAGTTACTGCCCTTTAACAAGTGTGCTAGCCAGCACTTTAATAGAGATGTGCAGATTACACAGGCTTTCGGTTAATTAAATTTGTTTTGCCAACTTGAACTTTGTCCAGCTTTGAAGAAATCCAGCTTTATTAATAGAGAAGCACAGACTAGCAGGCTTTCAGATGATACAATTACTCATCTACACTTTAGTTACTGGCCTTAAAAAAAGCTTCAAGAAGGGTTGCAATCCTTGAATGCGGCAATATGTTCCATGCAAATGAATCACACGGCTTTACTGGGTACATCAATGAAGAATTATTGTGTTTAGATGTCCCTTCATTCAGTGTCAGCTTTTCTCTTTCTAACGTTAAGTTTTGCACTCTATGTGTTGTGAGTGTGAGACTGCTGTAAAAATCCATGAAAGACTCCAAAAATCCAAAAATGTTTCAGCTGTGTGTTGGGAAATATGCTGGCAACACCTCTACCTCAAAATAAAATGCATATAATTCATTTAATGGGGGAGGCATTTGTGATATCTACAAATTCACCAGCAGGACATTTTTATTTGGCTTTGTTTTGACCTTGTGGGTGAGTTGGGACCAGTTCCCAGGGCCACATCTGGCCCTGGGGCCACATTATGCCCTGATCTATTTTAAAACAGTTGACGAAGGATGTGAGAAGGATACACTTTCCCAACAGACGTCAAAGTTGTTCACCATTGTACTATATTGTACCACCACACACACACACACACACACAGAGAGAGAGAGAGAGAGAGAGAGAGAGATTCATTAACAGGACTGAACAGAAAAAGCAGGAAATGAAACATTTATTATTACACTGCTGCTTATTTGAAACTATTATTACCTTGAATATTTTCTCCTGTTTTACTCTTTACATGGCAATAGTAATTTTTACTGGTACTGCAAGTCCTTTAAGAAAAACAAAAACATTATGAGTGTAATTTCTGTGCCATACTATTGCACACTGCAAAGCATCTACTGTACGTATTTACACTCCAATGCTGCCTGCTGGAAATTTTCTCAGTGAAAGGCTGAGTGAGAGTGAGAGATCCTCATTGACTGAGCCCTGTTTATTTAAGGAAAAATGTAAAATTCCTACATAACTAACACTACAAACGACAAGCGTAATGGTTTTGTGCACCTCACAAAGTATTACTTTTCTTACGAGGCAGGTAAAATCGGATGCAGGCAGACGAAGGAAGCAGCGAGAGAGAGAGAGAGATGCGGAGGGTTTGGTGAAGAGATGAGTTTTCAGTTCACGCTGTGAGTGACGCTGCGGCCCCGGCCAAGGTGAAAAGGTCATTTGGAAGCCTGGAGGGAGAGTGTGAAGATGAAGTCACAATCAGCTTGCTGTCAAAACGGAAACTAGGGGAATGCACACATGAATAATATACACATAATACACATAGTAAACACTGCTATTATGATACTCAGTGGTGGGTGAAATACTCAAATGCTTTACTTAAAATTAGAAATTTTACAATAGAATAATACTCCGTTACATACTTAATTTACTCTAGTACTGCTAACAAAACTACTTATTGTTAAGAATGGTCCCTGATGGAAACAAGGTTTTTCAGTAGAGGAAAACCTTGCAATGCTTGAGAAGGAAAAAGAATGAAAATTTTGGAATGAAAATAATAAAAATACCCCAATTTAGACACACTATACAAATCTGATCATGCAAAAATAATACATATGAGTAAAAAATAAAAAATCTCATTTTGGGGCTTTTCATGCTTTTAGATCAGATCGGCTCCTCTACAAGTTGAGGAAATTCACAAAGTTCTTTCCTTTTCTAAAACTCCTCAGATAAAGTCAAAAATACTTTGAATCATCAAGTCAAACAAGGATGAGGCACAAGGTTCACATCCAGCAACCACAATATTTTATACATCTTCACTAAATTGTCTATTCAAGACTCAGACTGATGTATGCGTGCATGTGTGTGAGATCAGCTAGTAAATATTACATTATTTTGCATGCGACTCATCGCACTGAAAAGTGCACGAAGTAACGGCTGATTTGACTTCACATGAGACTTAACGTGCACTGTGGCTCCAACATGTTATAACCATTTTGGTTACAGGATCATGAAGGAGCGCCAGGCTAATTCGCCTTTAAGGTGGATGAGCTCTGGTTGGCAAATGCAGCCGAGTTATTATGTCCTATAAAAATTCAATGCTGTCACATGCTTTAATAAACAGGCATCAGGGATGATCGAACCATGGCTGCTGGAGTGAAGAGGAACATGTGGCCTGAGGGTGTTTTCTGTGTGTGTGTGTGTGTGTGTGTGTGTGTGTGTGTGTGTGTTGCTTGTTTCCTCTGGAGTCGTGTCCTTCACTGTTTCTGCTGTCATCTGGATATACTGAGCACTGATTTTTTGCATCAGCAAAAAATCAGTGAGGCAAAGAAAGCTTTAAGCAAATACATATTAATTTTCTCTGTGCATACATAAAGCAACTCCTCTCCAGACTCAAAGATTGTTCTCTCTCTCTCTCTCTCTCTCTCTCTCTCTGTCATGAACAAATACACTTACTCAGGGCACACACACACACATATTATTCCACAGACACTTTGCAGACGCCCTGGGCAATTCCCCCCAAACACAGCCTTTTTTCATTTCCCATTTTCCTTTAAAAGCACAAATGTACTATCTACCTTTCACTCACTATCTTCAATTTTGACTTCTTCTGCCGTGCCTTTTTTTTGTTTTTTTGTTTTGAAGCTCATTCTGTACCCTCCCCACCCACCTCCACTCTGTGGGTGCCAAGCAGCCACAGCAGTGGCTTGATCCTGGCACTTATGAAAGGAGCTCTTTGATAAGCCTCGGCCAGCAGCAGCACAAGGGAAGCAATCAGAGACAAACTCAACTGGAGATGAGGCATCTCCTGTGTTTGCTTGTGTGTTTGTGATGTTTTGTTTCTTTGACCTGTTAAACTTTTCTATTGAACAAATCAAATCTTTTAAAGTCTTTTTTACCCTTCCATGTTCACTGGTTTCCCCTTGAGGACCTGCAAAACTCTTGGAAGCATATTTGTTCTCCCTCCCCATGTCTTTGTAACCAGGGAGAACAACAAAGTGATTGAATGCCTTTGAGCTGTTTTTGGATGTGGCTGATGCCTGGACTTAGTGCAACTGAGGTTCTAGTTTCCTGCTCTTAGTCGTTCTCCCATTAGTCCATTTATTGTATTTCAAATGCAAACGCTATCTCTTATCATTGTTGCATTACTGCAATTCACCCTGCTAAAACTATAATTTATAAAAAAAAAAGAAAAAAACATCTGAGGTTTCCTTTTAACAGTAATTATATTAGGAGTAAAAGGTATGTCACAGTAGCTTTGTAGCATTTTGTGAAATTTTCATGGTATTAGCTATTTGCTATTGGTTATACCAGTTTGCTCACAAATATAATTGCTGGATTTGATGTGCTACCATCAGGCAAAGAACATGAGTGATTTGGAGCAACACATTATTCTGAAAAAAATATGGAGGAAAACATTACAATTATTAACCAAAAGGTTCTTTGGAAAAGTCCAGATTTTTGCACAGCTACTTCCTGAGTCATTTTTTATAAGCAATGTTTGGATGTGGTCACTTTCTAACAGGTTTTAGATTAAAAGGTGAATGGCCATCTCACACAGGTGTTTTCAGGCATTCTGGCTGCTCAGACTTCTTTCCAGGTTAAAGTTGGGCAGAGCTTTAATAAGGATTTGCTGAGGTCGTCAAATGTGGCTGAAGGAGAGGCAGGGAAATGTCAATTTAGCACGGTTTGTAGACACCCACACAGTCCTGAGAAGAGGTCTAAAATGTTCTCAACAGCAATATGAATAATGGCCAATTCTACGAAACATAGGCATTGATTTAAAAAAAAAAAAAAAAGNAAAAAAAAAAAAAAAAGTCCTCCTCTTTAATTTATCTTATCAAGTAATTTTTGTCTTCAACTGACCCCTGAAAATTTTAATTATCACGCTCAGTTAAGGATGAATCTATTGAACTGTACAGAGGCTGCTCCTACAAATAGGTGGCATCCAAATGCTCATCCAAATCTTCTGCTCCAAGATAACAACATTCAAGGATGGCTTAGCTACACCAGCTAGTTTGCCTCCATCAGCCTACATTGGCATTGCTTCAGCAGCAAGCACAGAGCGGCTCGTATATGCTGACATCTCAGTCCTATCAGGAGTGTGGCTACGACAGCACTGACAACACTTCAGCACTTTACAGCAACATACATGGTGTGAAAACAGCAATGCAGATTGTGGTGAGGAGGGTGATTCAGTGCTGCTCGAGGAACCTAAGGGCAATGTTCTCTCGTCTTCTGCTAAAGTAACATTCATGGTGGTAAGGGTGTGAAAATGTTTATTAAAGATAGGTTTGCTATTTTACTGAACAGTTGACATTAGTGAGAAAAAGGAATATGGAAGGAGAAGAAAATAAGATCCTTGGCCAGATTTGACCCAGCTGCATTGCAGTAACATGATATGCTTTTTACCAGGATGCCCTAAAACCTTTACCCCTCTCTTTGATAAGCAGATTTCTTCTTCAATCACACTACCTACCCACTGCTTAGTCTAATGTAAGAGCTGTAGGAACCAGAATGGGAGATAAACTCAAAGCTGACTTCTGACTTTCCATGCTAGATATCTCAGGACAGCAATGTTCTGGGTTTTGGCTGCGAATCATAGATCTAATATGTAACTATTGCATGGGTTTCCAGAAAAAGAATAAAGTGCGAGACATGACAAAGAACATGAGCTGCAAAATGTCAAGCTTTTAATGTGAAAAGATGACTTTATGACATTGACTCAAGCTACAGGTGAAAGAAATGGACCACGTGAGCTATGAATATCTGCCGCTACCAATGCATTTCTGAAAAATAGAGGAAACAACAAAGCCTAAACTTAATTACATGAATTGCAACTCACATTAATTCTAATAACGAAACAGGTAGGAAAATAATAAATTTTCACTTCATATCACTTGTGTGACTTTTCAAATGAAAAATTCTTTACTTTAAACATTGGAGGCATTTTCTGTCCTGTTATTGTGTGTATTGCATGATGTTCAGTCTTGTATTTGTCTTGTAGGTGTGAAGGAATACTGTATGTGAGGCACTGGTTAGGTGTGAATTTTTACCATGTAGGGCTGCTGCTAACAGACGAGCAGCACTAAAACTGCACTATGATAAACTGTTTGCAAATCCCTCACCTTGCTGTTTAAACACTTGATGCTCTGCTCTGCATGATGCTCAGCAGAAGGAGTGCAGATTCCGAACCAAGACCAACATGTGTCATCAAGAAGCATCCTTAGCATAGCTTGTTAGCTTACCTGTAGCTAATGTCACATTTCAAATATGTGTTCAAACTATATGCCAGTTTGCAAACCTTTGTAATCCTGTCTGCCTGTTAGCGTTTCATCATGAAATCACCGCTGGGTCTAGATCATCACACATACAGTATGTGTTCTGGAAATTGCTGCTCATAAGCATCTCCTCCTTTGTTTCTTCTGCTTTTGTCATCTACAGCTGTTCTCTCATCCGCTGCAAATTAGAAACTGTTAGATGGGTCACAACTGAATTTGGTTGAACTTTGAGTGCAACAGCGACGTGGAGAATCTGCATGTCATTCAAGGTAGTGCTGTAAGACACTGCTCAACTCCATAGAGAAGAATGCCAGCATTGTTGCATGTGCCTCCTATTTTATTACAGTAATACTGTCCAGGTGTTTCTTTTAAAGGACCATACTGGGGATGGTGCATGTTTGAGCCCAATATATACAACCCACATACATGTTATATTACTGACAACGGTAATTTCCAAAACATGAAACCGTTTTTTAGTTTTTCTGTTATTCTTTTCAAATTCCCTAATCTTTCAAAGTCAAATGTTCAGGTGATACACCCACCTTAAAATTCAATGTCAAATCACACTTATGAATGATTGTAGAAGGCATGGTCATTTTAATTTCTCGGCAAAAGTCATCTTCTCCTGGGACTATATTTTCTGGTGGAGACGTACATTGTCTTCCATGCAGCTTCATCTTGGATCAATGAAATAAAGTTACTTTGACTAAAAAACTCAAATAGACATTTTGTTTGCTGTGATGGATTATGTATCTCAAGTGTATCTACAAGTTGATTTTAATAGCGTGCTGGAATGAACTGAAACCAATGGCAGTCTGGAAGGTAGGAANTACAAGTTGATTTTAATAGCGTGCTGGAATGAACTGAAACCAATGGCAGTCTGGAAGGTAGGAAAAAAATTTTTGAAATTTACCACCAAATTAGTATATTTTAGGAAATGGTTGTCAGTAGCAGAACATGCATGTGGATTGTACAGTATATATGGCTCAAACCTGCATGATTGCCAGTATGATCCTTTTCTACCCCCTGTAATCAAGTGCACTTACAGTATAATCTCAAAAGGCATTTTGGATGAAATCACATTCCAAATGGTACAATATAAGTGTGGAGGCCAGAGGTGAAATAGCATGTAAAAAGAGGCTAATTGTAACTGTAACATTTTCATTTCATTCATTTTCCTTACCATTAAATTCAACTAATTAGCCTTCTGAATTACACGGAAAATAAGGTTAGTTAAACCTATTTAAGTGATCATTTCAAAGAACTAGAGAGCTGTGTCAGAATATTTAGGCTACTGAACTGTTAAAATGAAGTTTTTCGGATGTATTGAAATACAGTATTTTGGAAATGGCAACAACAGAGAAAGACCAATTACTAAAACCCTGAAGCCGAGGACAAATCCATTGCATCCAATTAGGACAATAAAAAAAAAAAAAAAAAAAATCCAGTTAAGAACTTCAACCACACGCATTTGTTGTTTCTACCAATCAGTTTCCAAATGTGATGTAATTGAAGAGACATTTCACACACACACAAAAATTCCTCCCTATGCTCCAAAAAAATCAAACCAAACAAAGCAGCCTCACTGATATTAACCTAAGCTGACACTGCAGTTAACTCCCTCTCCATTTTTTTTTACCTCTTGCTCCCCCTCTCTCTCTCCATCTTACTCGCCTTCCTTTCATTGCTATCGTTCTCTGTTTTGTCCTCTCTGGTGTGCATTGATCTCTGTGATTCAGAGATTTAGAGATTTGGGACACAGCGATCTTTACTGGCACATACAACCAGCAGGTGTTAAGAACAAACAATAGCCCCTAAACAAACCCCCAAACCAATTTAGGGCTTGTGTGCTTCCTCATATAGGCAAACTCCATGTTTGTTATGAGGAATAAAACAAAACAGGCAAATATGTATCGCAGGCACACCTGGCGTGTGACTTATTTGGGTATGTCTTAGAGACTTTGTTCAGTGATAAATTAGACAACCAACTGGGGATGCCATAAGTTTGCAACTGAAGTTTAATGATGACGAAGAAACAGAAATGCAGAAAAATAACTGGTGACATGTCAAGTATAGTTTTGAAAAATAGTCAGGCATCCTACTCATTGATCCATCTCAGCCTATCACAAAGATTCAGATCAGTTTTAGCACAAAAAGGCTTATTTATGACTGGAATGAGAAAGCATGTAATATGAAATGCAGAGTCTGTGGATGATTATTCCAACCACTGACAAAACCAACTTATTTCACTGATTAACACAACTTTATGGAGGGGTAAACACCTGGTGGACACCTGGTTGGAAAAACACACTCAACGTAGACCCAAAATATTTTTTTAAATGATCAGCTATAAACAAATCGCAACAGATACAGATATTGATGAAGCTGTTAGAGGAAGTTCAATAATGAAGATGCCTCTTCATCCTGTTGCCGAAACACCTAATTGGAGTCATTCCTATATTCCCAGGGTCCTATGTTCCCCAGTTCTATATAGCACAATAGAACACATAATAGGTTAGGGTTATTCTGTTAACACACTTATTGTTAACAGAATATTGAACTGGGGATCATAGGACCCTGGGAACATAAATACGCTCTCACCTGATTCCCATCTCCGTTAATCTCCGTCATATTATAATGCTGCATTCCACTTAATCTAGGGACTCCAAATTTCTGGTGTCCGACTGGGAAAAGTCAAAGAAAACACCCACTCAACTGAAAATTCCTAATCGGAAAGTCGGGCAAAGTTCCTCACAAATCAATACTGACGACATTTCAATATGGCTGTTCAAACTGTAAACAGTGATTTCTCTATTTATAAATGTATACCCACCTAGCTGCTTTTAGCTTTTCCACTGTGAATTGACATGAACACCATTTCACAAATGGCAGGTCATTTTACATACATACATACTTTGCATTGGTCTTTATGTGTTATGGTCTTTATGTCCATTTGTGTTATGAACTGTATTACCAGCCTCCCCTCACATATTTCATATAATGACTATGTTTACGATCAACAAGCTTTGCCATTTTCTGTCTAACTTTACAATTCATCACTCTAACAGTTGAAAATGTCAAACAAATGACATCGTGGCTGCATATAGATTTTTTTTTTCCTCCCAAGCAGGACCCTTAATTTGATAAAAACCATGAAATCAATACCTAAAAAAGACACCAATCAGAAATGGTGTCAGCGCATTCAGGGTGGAGAAGCAAAGTTATTGACACAGAGAAAGGGCAAAGACTGGAAAAAAGTAGCAGCAGGACAGAGTCAATGTCAGCGGCCCTGGATATAAGGATGGATTGGCTGTCTTTAACCTCCAATGTGGTCTTTACCCTTTGTCCTGTCTGAGGTACCATTTCAGGTATTTACCGTGAAACAGAAGAACATTTTCAACCTGTTCTTCGACATGCAGACTTCCGTATTTCATTTGTGTTAAAGCTTTTGGCCTAAGTGTTTGTTATTGGCAACATCTTTTGTAATTAACACCTTTTTTTTCATTTGAGAAGCTTTATCTCCTGGCATAGCACATTTTAGCATTTGTTTTGTGTGTTTGCACATGTATGCATGAATGTTTAGAACCCACCTCCAGCAAAAGAGAGAGAGAGAGATAAAAAAAAGATTCTTTTCCACAGCTCCATCTTTATTTTTAGAGCCTGAATGCTGATGAGAGACAGAGAAAGAGAAGAAAGCAAAGGAGTGAGAAATGGCATCAAAACTGCAGAAAATGAGTGAGAGCAAGGAAAGAAAAAAGGAGTGGAGGACGGGAAAGAGAGGGAGCAAGATGGTCGGAGGGGTTGTGTTGGCTTTTCAGTGGTTCAGGAGTGTCTGAAAGAAATGAAATGTGATGAGAGCCAGAGAGAGAGAGAGAGAGAGAGAGAGAGAGAGAGAGNGAGAGAGAGAGAGAAGGGGACGTAACCACACCAACCTCTCGCTCAAAGGGGGAGACGAAGCGAGGGGGGCTTCACTGCTACTGCCGTATAAAAAGCCAACCCTGAGAATCCGCCACCACAAACTCACCACACATACACACACACACACACACACACATGCATACAGATCCAGTGGCTGCTCTGTATCTCTCTCACACTCACCATTCTCTCTCTCTCTCTCTCTCTCTCTCTCTCTCTCTCTGTCTCGCTTCCTCTGTCTCACTCCATTCCCTGGGCTCTGCATCCTCTCTCCTCCTTGCTTCTTCTTCTTCTTCTTCTTCTTCTTCTTAAGTCAGACTGTGTGTGTGTGAGTACATGCTGAATACATGCTGAATGTCTCCGTGTACGCTTGGCTTTCCTCATGCCTCTTTGTGTGAGTGACTGCCTACTTCAGTGTGCCTGAGCTGAGCAGTGGGGTCTATCAAGTGTATGTGGGTCTCTTTCTTACCCTCACACACTCGCCGCTCCTCTTGCAAGTCCTCTTGGGATCTCCAGGTCCCTTTCCTTGGTGGCAGGCTCCCCATACCAAACAGTCACCATTTCCGCCCCCGGGAGACCCACGCTGGCAGCACAGCCCCTTCCCCGACTCAGCATCGGGAGGAAGACCCTGGTGGCGGCTGCCGTAGGGGTTATGCTGGTCCTGGTGCTGGTGGTGCTCATCCCCGTGCTTGTCAGCTCCGTGGGTACAGATGCCAGCCACTATGAGATGCTGGGCACCTGTCGTATGGTCTGCGACCCCTACCTGAACAAGGGGACTCCAGCCACCAGCACCAGCTCCACCAGTCTGCAGGCTGAGGCAGAGGCGCTGAGTGACAATAGCAACGTTTTTCCACCTTCCACCTTACTGCAGGGCCCACAGGGGAAGCCTGGCAGGCCAGGCAAGCCAGGACCTCCAGGACCACCAGGAGAACCCGGCCCACCAGGACCAGCAGGGCCTCCTGGTGACAGAGGAGATCAAGGAAGGACTGGGATTTTGGGTCTAGGGGGGGACGGAGCTATCAGCACAGCCACCTACAGCACAGTGCCTCGGGTGGCCTTCTATGCAGGGCTTAAGAACCCCCATGAAGGCTATGAAATCCTCAAGTTTGATGACGTGGTCACCAACCTAGGCAACAACTATGATGGCATTTCAGGCAAGTTCATCTGCAGCATACCGGGCACATACTTCTTCATCTACCATGTGCTGATGAGAGGAGGTGATGGCACCAGCATGTGGGCTGACCTCTGCAAAAATGGCCAGGTTAGTGTTTTGTAACTTTTACTTTCACTTTGCCTCAGTTCAATCAAATCCCATCCCTCTGGTCCTCACTCTCCTCTCCTTCTATTAACATCTCTCCCTCCTAAAAATTCATAGAACAATTTTAGAAAGCTGGTTTTTGATAAAGCCAATAAATAGGTGACTTTGTGCATCAAGCGTGCATCCGCCGTGCGCCTCCAAACCCCGGAGCGCACAGCTGGAGCAGCGCGCGCGCCTGGAGAGAAAGACGCGTTGACTAGTTCCTCCTGGCGCGAGGCGGTCCTGACATTGCCGCGTCCCTCCATCTGAAGGACGGTCATAGTTTGGACCGAACGGAGATTCTGCGTCGTTATTTTTCCTTTTAACCGGTCAAATTTTGGAAACGTTTACGGACGTTGCCCTGTTCTTTTTTTTTTTTTTTTTNTTTTTTTTTTTTTTTTTTCTCATTACAAATATTCAAAGGAATATGCTGGCAGATGGTGCTTGAGTGTGGACATTTGGAACAGTTATTTATGTTGAAAAAGCTCCAGTGCTCGAAATTCCCGGACATGGACATGTTGGAAAGCTGCAACAATTAATGTTAAAAGATGAGGTCTATCCCGTTATTATTATTATTATTATTATTATTATTATTATTATTATCATTATCTACAAGCCAGGTACGTCTAGTTATCGCGCTCCCATTTCTGGCTCATACAACTTTTACGTGGGCAGTGTTGGTTTGTCTGCGCTGTGATGAAATATCGCTTAGAAAATTATAATCATATACCTTTCTGTGCAATAGAATTAATAAACATGTTCATGTGTCCTTTGATCTGCATTCATCTGTCGTCATGATCTATTCTCGGTGTCTTTGATGCATCATTTTAACGGGGCTCTCGTTCGGTTTGCGCCCGGAGGTTCCTCTCAGGTTGGAGAAGTGTGAAAGTTTCCAGTCCGTCCTCAGATCAGCCCTCATATCTACAAAGTGACTTACGTGTAAAAAATATTCACGTTACACTACAGTTACTGTTTACTTTGGTACTTACGGTTTATTACTTCTATTCAAGTTTAAAATGAAACAAACAAATCCCCAAAGAAATATGAAATCAATTAATAAATAATAATAAATACTAAGCTTCCTAAAAGACATTTCACAAATATTTTATATTTGATACTACAAAAATAAGTTCACTGACATAAAAGGATATATACAATGAGGTATTAACAAATGATGAGAAAACAGGAGGAGGTGTTGGCATTAGTCCTGCTTTCATACCATTTATAGCTGAATAGCTCACAAGCTGCACCCATGAACACACTTTGTGCAAACAGCTTATCTCCGGATCCCTGTGATTACAGCCAGAGAATGAATAATTTCTTGCCTCCAGGCTCAAATTACAGTTTCCATTAATTCACTGCATATTGTACTCAAAGCGATATACACACATTATGGAGATAAAGTGTTACAATGCGAAATGTTGCTAATAAGAGTGTAAGGGTGAACACAAATACACTCCATTTCATGAAAATTTGGAGATTTTTGCGTCGCCGTTATTACTTTGCTCTGCAGTTGGCATTGCACAGCTCTCTTTCTACAGAATAAGTTTCTCTGTGGACAAAATAAATAAATATGACTAAAAAAGCACCAGCTACTTGATTCTCTGCCTCTCATTTGACAGTAAGTGAGAACGTGGCTCAGCATTTCTGCTCCCGCTCCTGTGTAACCTGTCTGACATCTGCAGGCTTTACCTTAAGATAGCAAAAAAAGAGAGAGATTAATGAAGCGGTGTGCTAAAACAAATAAGTCGTATC
This sequence comes from Lucifuga dentata, assembly GCA_014773175.1. Lineage (NCBI taxonomy): Eukaryota > Metazoa > Chordata > Actinopteri > Ophidiiformes > Bythitidae > Lucifuga > Lucifuga dentata. Next base: position 142,442 of record VXCM01002235.1, on the reverse strand, counting down.
ATGCCGATGAAGGAACCATGAATTAGATTAATGTATGATGCTGTGGTGGTCGTGGCCTTGCATTGCTGCATCTTGCGAGCATGACATGCAGGACTGAGGGAAGAGTAGATGGCCTCAGCTGTGGTGTGAACCTGCAGTCTTGCCAAGACAGCTAGAGGTTGAAATATTTTGTCTTTGAAAAGTTCACACACGGCAACCCCTCAACTACAAAAAAAAAAAAAAAAAANAAAAAAAAAAAAAAAAAAAGCTATGGGAAGGGTCCTCTCTCTCTCTCTCTCTTGCTCTCTCCCTCTCTCTCTCTATAAATACATACATATATATATATAGATATATCTATATATATCTATATAGATATATCGATCTATCTATAGATATATCTATATATATAACATCTCACTCCACAGTAATGTTTATGGGTGGGTGTAAAAAGCATTGATACATAATTGGGGAAGGAGAGCATATGTTCCTATAAAACGCCTTCTGTTCCCGCTTCATTGTGCTCCCAAGAGGAGGGAGTGGAGGTACTTAAGTTAGACACACACAGTGTACATCTCCAGAGACCTGGGTAATGTTTATCAAGAGAAGACTGCACCTCGTCCTCTTTCTTCCTCTTTCCTATGCCCAGATTATACATAAACGGGTGTCCTTTTGCTGTGCTGTTTGTTAGGGTATGTAGTTGGTGGGCGTAGGAGGCCTCAGAGCCGCCACCCGTGTCAATGACTGTGAATGGTTATAAATGTTGGGCCAACTTATGCTACATCATTGATGAAGTGCTGAGAGTGGAGCTGATGCTCCTACAGTCACACTGGTGCTTTCCTCAGCTCATTAAGGCAGCAAAAAGCTACACTGTGAGTTGGGACAGGGGAGACCAGGGAATTGCAGACAATACTAGTATTTTATCATCTTTTGGCTTTAACAAAGCTGCAGGTTTCCAGGCCCTGCAGTGCTGCTTTGCTCCAGCATGCGCTCCTCCCACTTCAGGGCTTCGTCTAACATCAGCAGCCATAGGTTACTTTATTCTATCTTCCCTCCTTCCTCTTCCTCTTTTGCCTTGGCATAGAGGAATTATAGCATGGTCCCTAGAACCCTGACATTTTTCAAAAAGTGAGCTCCCTGGTAAACAAAACAAATAAGAAATCTATTTTCAGCACAGCACATTTCATCTGCTTTCCAAATTCTTCTCCACAAACTTCCTTCACTCTTTGGCTTCTTCATCTCCAGTTCTTTTAGTTGAGAGCCAAACATTCCAACCAATCCTACGCTCTCTGCAATAAGTCTCTATACACTGTCTTTCACACATCCTGGGAGGCATGGCAGTGACGATGATGACAAAACCGCTGGAAGCTATAGAAGGATGTGAAAGGAAAAAGGACAGAGAAGACATTATTGTGCTATTGTGCCATTCAGTCTATTGGATAGTAATTAAAAAGCTTGAACCAGATCCAGGATGTGTTTGTGCTTCTCCTCTCTGTTCCCTCCTTAATATTGTTATTAATCCGCAAAACCGTTTTAGAGTTAATTAAAAGCAATGACTTCAGCGTCAGTCTCTCAAGAGGACCATCGTGAATAATCACTCTGTCTCCTCTTTTAATAAGCCTCAACGTCCTTCGTGCACACGGCTCTTCCTTGGCAATTACTGCTCCAGTCACCGCCTCACACACACACACACACATACACATGCACACACGCATGCGTGTGTGCGCACTTTGGCGCATGCTCATGCCCACACATACCCGCATGTATGCCTCCCACCCTCCTAACTCATCCCACTGTGCGCTGCCCTCCATCTCTCCTCTATGTTAAGTCTACAGTTGCTCACTTTTCAATAGGGCCAGAAAGTTTTCATCTTAAAAGAAAAACTTGGAAGTTTTCTTTGCAGCAGAAACCTCAAAAGAGAATCCAGATTGGCCATCGATTATTTTTCATCGCTTTCAAGTGTAACGTTGTAAGAGAATGAGTTGAAGCTTACCGTCCTGGTTGTGTGCTCACCTTAAAAAAAAAAAAAAAAAAAAAAAAAAGTGATTCTCTTTAGCCTGGTGTATTACTCACATTAGCTTAGTTCCATGCCATTAGTCCTGCTCATAAAGAGATCTCCAGGAGGGTGTTAAGCTCTGGTACACAAGACTGTTTATGCTGTGTATCCAGGTATAACCTGCGTGTTGTATTTAGCATGTGATGCCAATCCCAACATTAAATATAGGAGGCTGCTTTATTTGAATACTGACATATGCTTTAAAGCGAGGTGTGATGAACAAAAAGGGATTAGTTTCTGTATTTTATATTTAGGATAGTCTAGATTCCTTTGGGCTAAAAACTTTGACTACTTCCTTATATTAAAGCTAAAACTATATTTTTCCAGCTTCAAAATTACAAGTGACAAGTGAGCCTAACATGACTCAACACACTGATGACTTAACATTTATCCACAATATCTAAATATTCTAGGCATGCAACATCACATGGAGACATACTAATACATAGATGTTTGATTTTAAAGGACCACACCTGTAGTTTTGCATGTTGGAGCTCAAGAAATACTGCCCTCATACATGTTATGTTTCTGCCAGCTATTTTCTAAAACATAAAACCATATTTTAGCTTTCCTGTTATTTTTCCAAATCCTCTAATCTTACAAAATCAAAATTCAATATTTTGCCCACTAGTAGCTCGACAATTGTAGAAGGCATGGTCATTTCAATTTCTCTGTAAAAGAAGTCTTTTCTCCTGGGACGATATTCCCTGGTGGAAACATACATTTTCTTCTGTGTAGCTCTGCTAAGTTAAATGAAGTAAGTTAAATAAAAAATAAATAAATAAATAAGACTGACATGTGGTTCACTATGATAGATTACTTATCTCAAGCAAGTTTCAAATCTCTACAAGTTGATTTTTATAACATTCTGAAATGAATTGACACCAATGACTGCCTGGAAGGCCATAAAAGTTTTTTTTTGTTTTGTTTTGTTTTTTTTGTTTAAATGTACCACTCCAGTAGCACATTTTGGAAAGTAGTTTGCAGTAAAATAACATATGCAGGTTGTATTTATTGAGCTAAAACATGCAAAACCACGGTTATGATCCTTTAACATTCTGGACTTGCTATTCTTTGTCATGGTCAGACTTGAGGACTGAGAGGCCTCTGTGTGTCTGGTGCAACAAAGAGACTCTGTCTGAAATAGACAGGCAGGGTCTGAGAGAGAGCCCCCNCCCCAGTCCCTCACACTCTTTGCCTCTGGTATTGATCCCTTACGTGTATGTGTGCATGAATGTGTGTGTATGTACATGCCTCACTCTCCTTCATCTGACAGACCCATTTCTTTCTGTGTGATGTATACTGTGGCACTTCTTCTATAATCAGCAGAGAGGTAGTGGAGGCGGACCTTTGGCCTTGATCTGCTGTGTAATTGGACATTGGATTTGACACTCTGCCGAGTGGAACATTAGAGCTGGCCTAATTAGGTGTGAGGGCTATTAAATGAAGATTGGCCCATGTTGTTAGGAAATACCACACAGATTGGAAAAGTCAAGATGACACCAGGCTGTCATTTGCAACCAGAGGGAAGAAAATCTATGGTTTTTATTGGTGAACTTACAAAACTTACTCTCAAACTGCCCACCACTCGCCTGTAATAATTCTATTACTTTACAACATTTTGCAATGAGCTTCTGAGCCATTAGCACCTAGCAGCGTGCACACACAGACACACATACACACTCCCTGTGCTGGTGTTCATGAGATAGCGCTATATTATCTCATGTACTGTAAACCAAAAACATGTCTGAAATAGGCTGTGGATTTTCTCCGGTGGCCGGCTGACTCAAGGATGCGATGGTGTTGACTCACACGGCTCCTTCATTATAATGAGGGCCACATGGGAGACAGAGAAGTGCCCCTGGCCCTCTTATGTAAACATCTCTCTTTTCTTTCTCTCCCCACGCCCCTGACATTTAGCCATCTCCTGAATTCTGCCTTCAATGATACCCACAGTTTTCCTCTCGCACTTCACAAAAAAGCATCAAGTCAGTGGCTTCAAATGACTCACTGTCTGCTATAACATAACTTGATGTGTTTAACACATCCCGCTGGCTTCAAATGGGTAAGATATCAACAATCCCCAAAGTAAGACAGGATGAATCGGCTACTTCATGAAAAATGCAAGACTTAGCAAAACCGAGAGCCAACCTTTCATCCAGTGCTTATACAGGAACTCACTTTGCCTAATTTGAGAGGATTTTTAAAGGGGGTTTTAGTAAAAACTTTTTTGCTGTTTGTTTTAGGGTTATTAGGAATCACACTAGCAAAACAGGTTGAGTGTGAACAAAAAGTCAAAATTTTTCAGTAAAAGTCTCTTTTCAGATGATGCTGAAAGAAATGATTAGGGATTTAGCGCTCACGTTAGAGTCAGACGGCGCCGTGGATCTCAGTAACTGAGCGTGATGAGAAAGACGCGAAAGAAAAGATTGGCTGGAATGCAGGTCAAAGTTGACCCCTTTCTTCCACCACTGTTTTCACTGACAAGCCTCTTTCACCGCCTCTTTCCACCAAACCAGGAGAAGCCACCTCAGCTTCACCCTTTTTGTCATCGCTGCTGAAATGCGATACTGTCTCTGCTCCCTCGGAGGTTTCAGGAACATGTGATAAACTCACCTTTAGTATTGTGTAAGCATTTTCATAAACCGCGAGAGGTTTGGGCAATAAAGTCTTCGATGAGAAAGGAGGCTGTGCAGGTACAAAGAGAACAGCTGGTGAAATGATTTCAGGAAGCCCTTTTCTTTTTTTCTGACAGATGGCAATTCTCCTGTTACCACTTCATTCCTCTTATCATGTTTTCATTTACGTTCTGCTGACAAATAAACTGCAACACGGCGGAGGATTCTCGCTTTTGACACTACAATTATGTCCCACCTGACAGTACTTTGCTGTTCTCATTATTTAGTAAATTTTGTGTGTATATGCATGCTGATGCATGTTTGTCATTGTGTGTGTGTAGAGATTTGTGTGTGTATGTGCGTGTGTGTGCGGTGCAGTGAAATGTTGGCCCAGGCTCAATAGTGTGGCAAGCCATCTAAGCTGCAATTAAGCATGCGGTTCACGGCTGGAATGTTCAAACACAATTAGACAGCAGTAGACTTTGATTTAAAGAGGACCAATGGAGTAGTTGAGCCAAACTGGAGGCTCAACATTAAGTCAACAAATCCCTGTCAGAGAAGCTACAGGACGTGTCCTTGTCATCACACTGACAATGGGAGATAATTCATAAAACACAGCAGTAGTTTTCACATGTCAGTAAGGGCAGATAGCATCATATAAACATGTTCGCTTATTCATAATCATCTATTACTGGCATTGAAAGAGGTATTACTTTGGTATTTTTTTCATTGGTCAGGTAACTATTGATAAAATTTTAACACTTTCTTCAACCTGACAGTAATTTTCAGTGCTATGAAATGTGTGTAAAATGGATTTTACAGACATTCTCATTATTTCTGATACCGAAAAGAACATGAAGCAATGACTGGATCTGCTATATATTCTCAAATCTTTTATAACTTTTTTTTTTTTTTTTTTTTTTTTTTNATTTTTTTTTTTTTTTGTCTGTACCACCTCTCTTACAATGCATACCGGAAGATCAGTATAAAATGTGGCTCTAACATGCCCATTTTCATTGGTTTTTACCTGAGACATGCCTTACAACAACAGTAATTGTGCAGTGCTTGAAGTGGACAAAAAAAAAAAGGNCCAGTACTCCCCTTATCCTTCGCCATTGGCTGGTCATGGGGTCAGTCCAGGGGGAGGGGTCATGTCTCACAAAGTCTCCCTTGTTTTCAAAGCTCAAAGTTGACAGGTATGTTCTGAGTTCACAGTGATTGTTGTTTTATTTAATGTGTGGCCCTTTGACTGTGAGAATGAAATTTTATTGATCCCTGTCCTCATGAAAGTTGTCCATCTCTGATGTATATATAAATATGCGGTCCCCTGATTCAACTTGTCCGGCTGCAATCTTTTGTTTTCCTCTGCGTTGTTCTGCAGTAGAGTACGGAAGATTTATGAGAGGTTCTGGTACTCCCAGAAATGTCCCAGTACTCTGAAATGAAAATCACAGAGGTCCTGGTACAGCATACCAGTGAGTACCGGCCCACTCCAAACACTGCCTGTGTGCTAATTAACAGGTATTCAATTACTGCTAATTAATGCAACAGCTTTATCGTGGCACTGATTTAGCACAGCATTGTGTAGTTAGCATGCAATTTTTTCACTCAACAATGTTTCTTTAGATGATAATCGCCCCAAATTACATATTGCCAGATACGACATATAAATCATTTGAATAAATAGTATTTCAGCAGAAATTTGCATGTAAAGCATGGGCAATCCTGTCAAACATACAGCAGCCACTGGATGAAAATGAAATAAATCCCTTTAAGAATAAATCAGAAAAAAATAGAATCCCACTTAACTGGAGAACTGACAATCACACTGGTAAAATCTATCACACATTCTATAAACGTCTTATAAACACCATCATTAACTGATAACTACGACAGTCATTTTTACAGATATACAGTGCACAAGTGCCTTTTTCAGCCATGCATTATCTGTTAATTTCTAGCACAGCCTTGACTTTTCAGTGTCTCCATCAGAATATTATTCAATCAAAGCCATCACACTGATGATATGACAGATGCGAACATGCACGAGCAACCACAAGGAAGACAACATCGCCTGACACCTCATTTAGCATCGCTGGAGTTGGCGCTTGCAGCCTCATGCTTTGTTTGTTTTGTCAAAGTTCCTCTACATATTCGGTGTCAAGGTCACGCATTGCCAATTAACTGTTTGTCCCACTCATCTCTCGCTATACATCTGCTTAACCCATGCTTGAACCTCTGGCTCATATCCACAACAACTGTATGTGAGACCAAACAAAAAAAAAAAACAGCTCCATTAAGGGATCTTTGGTGATTATTTCAAAAATAGCGAGAGATTTTATTCATATTCGTTTGATTAGCAAACTCAGAACGCTTCAACTCTGGCAGTAAGGCTAAAAATCATTAGATCAAAGAAACAAAACAAAATAACAAGAATAGTATCATCACGGAATAATTACTCTGCTCATTCTGTCTTTGTAAAAGCAAAATATAACAAGTGTAAATTCTTAAATCAAATCACATCATGCTTTTGAAGAAGCCTTAAATTAAGCAAAGAAATTTAAGCAAAATTACACATCTGTGACATTGCCAGAGGTTCTCAGGCGCTGTGTGGAAAAAAAGCAAAGGCAAATATTTTGATAAAGTTTCATTAAAACCTCAGCTGACAAATCCCCCCTGAGCCATCATCACCCGCTCCTTCATCAAACCCAAAGCAGTAACCTTTTAATAAGATGGTGTTGACTTTGCATGCTCAGGGCATATCAAATCAAATTAATATGCACTGGACGCCTTCACTTCACAATCAGAACAGGAAGCTTTGTTTGCACATTGATATGAGCTTTGCTAGATTTAATCAGGAGAATAAACAATAAAAAAAACTGTACAATATTCCATATGGTATGCCTGCATCTTAAAACTACTCCTCGGAATTTTACTATCTGGATTAGCCTTTACGGTACATGCACATTTTATAGCAATGTGACTGTCGCTGTCTATATGAATCGTACGTCATCCAAAATTAGAGAATGTCTTCAGTATTTCTTTTCTTTAAGCTTTTTTTAATCCATCCACTCACCATCTTATCTTCTTTTATCAGTGATAAATAATAGCATTAAGAGGACTGAATGAGTGTTAATTTTGCTTTTCTCTGCCTCATAATCCAATGCAGTAAGAAGAAGCAACATGGAGAAGTTCATTTACTGAAAATCATCCAGATAATTAACAGTAGAAGATTTGTAAAGGAAGCCTTTAAAAAAAAGCTAGAAGGGATCTCATTAGAGGTCATACCTCTGTTAAGGCTGAACAAGCAAGACAAAATCTGTCCTGTTCTGATAATGATCAACATCAATGGCAGGAACATGAACCTAAAAAGTCTTACTTGATGATAGGGAAGGAAACAGAGACAAAAATGACTGTAATGGCAATAGGACTTTTGTCAGAAGAAGCAGTCAGTCATTTTTAAAAACATATCTTGATCTGGACCAAATTTGTCCTATTGATAATCTGTCATGGGATTCATATTCCTGAGTTTTTCATTGAGATTGAATGATCATTGAGATTTCACTGAGATTTAATTAACTGATTTTAAAAAACATTCTAAAAAAATAAAATATAATAATAATAATAATAATAATAATAATAATAATAATAATAATAATAATAACTGATTAAAAAACCANATAATAATAATAATAATAATAATAATAATAATAATAATAATAATAATAATAACTGATTAAAAAACCACCCTGTGTCACAATGAAATCATTAAAAAAAATAAATAAATAAATAAATAAAAAAATTCTGGATCTGGATCAACACCATGGGTTCTTCCATGGACCACATCCCATCCTTCCACTGGGTTTTGTCAAAACTGGTTCATAACTTTTTGAACAATCCTGTTAATGAAACAAACAAACCAATAAACAGATGGGGGTGAAAACATAACCTCCATGGGGGAGGTNGTTAATGAAACAAACAAACCAATAAACAGATGGGGGTGAAAACATAACCTCCATGGGGGAGGTAATTAGGTGTGCCTGATAGAGGGCTTGGAAGGAAATCCTAAACAAAATTAGCCTAAGCATAAAAAAATAACAATATACAGTGCTGTGAAAAAGTATTTGCCCCCTTACAGATTTCTTCTGTTTTTGCTTTTTTGTCACGCTTACAGGTTTCAGATCATCAAACAAATTTTAATATCAGACAAAGATAACCTGAGTAAATACAAAATGCAGTTTTTAAATGATGATTTCATTTATTAAGGGAAAAAAG
>VXCM01002235.1:116809-132642 GCA_014773175.1 Lucifuga dentata | reverse complement strand
GGGCATGACGTGTTGCTTTTTGAGATCTTTTAGCCTACTTCATGTTGTCAGACAGGTTCTATTTAAGCGATTTCTTGATTCTACAGGTCTGGCAGTAATCAGACCTGGGCGTGGCTAGTGAAATTGAACTCAGCTTTCCAAAAACTGTGGTTAATCACAGTTAATTCATCATTTAACAAGGGGGGGCAATTACTTTTTCACATAGGGCCAGGTTGGTTTGGATAGCTTTTTTCCCTTAATAAATGAAATCATCATTTAAAAACTGCATTTTGTATTTACTCAGGTTATCTTTGTCTGATATTAAAATTTGTTTGATGATCTGAAACATGTAAGTGTGACAAAAAAGCAAAAACAGAAGAAATCCGTAAGGGGGCAAATACTTTTTCACAGCACTGTAAATAAAAAGCTGCAAGTGATTCTCAGATCTAATCTATTTTCATTTGAAACACGTTGAGGTCCATGTTTGCTCTCTGGGTTTATTGGTGAATCATGAAAAATCTGGTCTACAGCATCTTCCTGACATAAGTAGCTGAAAAGCCCAATTGCAAAAATTGTTCTCACTGAAAGACCAAAAGTAAAAATTGTGACAGCACCCATCGTGTTGTTTTGTGGGAGGCATTAGCAGAAGTGCTGTTCCTTAGTGCCTGTAGCCACTGGAGATAAGATGTTCTATTCAGCAACAGCATACAATCTTGTTTGGTCAGGTTCAAAATAATGTGTCACAGCCATGACACCTCACCATTTTAATGCTTTTACAGTAGTGCAGTGGAAAACACTGTATGAGATTCTATGACCCTCTCTATCCTCCGCTGTAAAATCTGTCTTTTTCTCATTGTGCTGAAGCACTGAAAGCTCACTTCAGGATTTCCTGGCTTTCTATCGCTTGCCTTCAACTCTTCTTACCATTCAGGACGAGGAAACATACACTTACGCAAGCATCGATCTGCTAAATATTTTATAAATAACCTCAACAAGAAGCAGCAAAGATGGAGAAACAGGAATAATTATCTTGAAGCATGTGACATTAGCAGTTGATGTTAATTATAGAGTGCTTATTTTCTTTATTTAAAAGTATTGCTGTTTCATTTCCAGGCGTTGGGGAAAAATGTCATTTTTATATTTTAATATATCTAAATGTCAAGAGAAGTGGTTCCAGGCTCCCTGTTAGGTTTGGCAACAGCGACACTTTCTGTGCAGGAGCTCTCTGTCAGTAGCTGGCCTCTCTTCACATTTATCAATATGCCTGTTGTGAGCACTCCATAAATACGCCAACTAATTATTGAGCATCCTCTGTGGTGCCTGTTGGGTCTCGTTGTGGACGGCCGCTCAGAAAGCCCCGATTTAAAGCAGCGTGGACACATGCTGAGCCAAGAAAAGGGACAGAAAAGACTTCAGAGGCTTGATAATGAGCCACAAGAAAACACTCAAATGCATATAAACTATCGATTTTGATTCAACCTTACTAAGACCAGACTAAGTGACTAATTGGCTTATTTAACCAGGAGTAGCTCTAAAAGATGTGTAGTGCTTTCTGTTATTCATGCACTGGAAAATAATGATCTTTTTGTTTGATTCAGTTGTATTTAAGTTATGAATTGTACAATATTCCCCTTGTTAGCTACAAAGCAAATAGCAAAGTTTGCTAGAAGTGAAGAATGTTACAGTCCAGTCTGTGACCTTCACCGTTTGTCATTACTGATTTTTCCAAACTTTTCGTTCACTTGTTCATTTTCTACTTAGCAATGAGACATCCACAATCAATGGGGCGTGTCTTAAAAATTACCACTTCAGATTGATTTAGAACCATTCCTACTGATAATGTGAGCAATTAGTCTACTATTGTACTAGTGCCTCTTCTCTCTTTTCTCTCGCAGACAACACACGCATGAAAACACTCATGCATTGCTTCAGCACCCATTTGGCACTGCAGTCTACACTTTTCCCCCAGAGAGGGAGTGCATGTTTGTGATGGAGGTTTTAATTAGCCAAGACAGGTTATTTAGAAACTGCTTCAAATGTCCTGTAGCCAGACTGACAGCACATGCACACACACACACACACACACACACACACACACACACACACACACACACACACATGCAGACAAAGGCACACATTGAGATGAAAACCTCTCTTTTCTCTCTTCTTACCATGCAAACTTATTCCAATGATTTCTATGTGTTGTCACATACGTCTGCCTATTTTCAATGGCTGTCCCTGATGTTTTGTGTTGTATTTTTTTTAGAGATGAAGACTGTCCCCCTACACTGTTTCTAAGAAGTTCTCTTTCTGTGGCCCTCTTGTTTCAAGGTTGAATTTTTAGAACTTCTGTGAAAGACACTGAAACCATAAATCTGCTTGACAGAAGAGCCGAAGGTTTAACTGACCCTGTGGTTTGTCCTGTAGGTTTAACATCAATAAGGGAGCTGCTGCAGTGGCAAATAATTTATCTAAATGAAATCAATCAGCCATGAGACAGCTTTGATTTACCAAAATACAAACTGGCATATCTTAGTTGATAATCACTCGTCCTGTGTTACAGCATTGTTCTCCTGCTGTGGTGTTGATTACGCTGTTTCTCTATGTGAACTTTCTGAATGCTAAATCTTAATACATTGAAGGTGGTTGGTACAGTTTTTGACCACTAGTTGCACTGTCGAACAACATTTTGGTGAGTTCACTAGGACGTACAGTAAATGCATTCCATATGCACAGGGGTGATATGATATTGTACCTATTTCTGCTGACTGTAGAGGGCAGTAGTGTATATACATCTGGTGACAAATGAATAAAAAGCTGAAAATACATAAAACATAAAATAGGGCTTGATAACGTTTTGTCAGTTTGGAAAAGCAATTTTCATGTTTGTTAAGGTCAGAAGTATTCTGGTGATAAGAAACAAAAGATAATGATGGATTTATTGGGGGCTCTGAGTAAGAGGGATATTTATTTTGTAAATGTTTGTTTCCCCGCCATTCCAATAATTATGCTGGGATAGGTTCCAGCTTTAGATGCCCCTGAGAAGGACTGTGTGGGTTACAAGAATCAATGAATGGTCGGCTAATAGTTGGCTATTCACGCTCTCCTGCCTTACGTCTACCTCTGTTCTTCCAGGTTCGTGCCAGCGCCATCGCCCAGGATGCAGACCAGAACTATGACTATGCCTCCAACAGCGTAATCCTTCATCTGGATGCAGGGGATGAGGTCTACATCAAATTGGATGGGGGCAAAGCCCACGGAGGCAACAACAACAAGTACAGCACCTTCTCTGGCTTCATCTTGTATGCAGACTGAGAATAGACAGACACAGACACTGAGTCAGACAGAGATTGAAAAGAAAAGTTGTACGACGGGGGGGAGGGTGTGTTTGTTAAAAGATGGAATGCTTTCTAGTTTTCCTAATTCTCTCCATCATCACGGACACCTCTGCTTCGTATCCATTAGCCAGACATCCAGGCTCAGCTACAGAGCCTGGATGCAAAGCTCCTGAGGACACACTGCGAGGTGCTGAGCGGGAGGTGTGGGAGGAAAAGGACATGGGGTGGAGGCGGTGCTGAAGGAAGGCTGCTTTTCGGCGCTCTTCGCAACAATGCCAACATGTCAGAAGCTCCTCACTTTCAGTGTTCTTCCTCTTCATCGCACAGAAAATCACCAACGAAATGAAAACCCTGCAAAAAGTGGATGATCTCACCTCTTCTCTCCACGGCGGCAACAGTCAGCTGTGCTGTCACTGGACTGAAATCCGTAGTGTTGTTCGGTGCAATTTTCCTTAGATAGTGTTTTATTTTATAGACATGCATAATATTCTACACAAATGAGATTCTATATATTTGTCCCAAAAAGAATATATTTGTCCCTTGTGAAGATATCCATGTTTGAGTGAGAGAATGGATTTATGAGATGTTATTTGTGATGCAGTTTAGAGATCGAGCAGAAAGACATCTTTAAGTCAAGAGTGTCAGTGTTTCACAGCAGTGGGTGTTTAACTTCATCTCTGAGTTCAGCAAAAGTAGCTATCATGTTTATTGTTCATGTGGAGAATATTGTTAAATCCAGAACAATGCAATCTGCACTAGACCTTTCCAATGTATCTGAAAAAGCCAACAGCTTATACAGGCAGTACCCTTTCCGCAAACCTCCCCACTCTGTTCACTGTACGGAGTAAAAGTAGAGTTGAAATTTTCTCTTCAGTGTTCTCTTGTTTTGTAGATGCTCGACTTGGCACATCCAGCATTGTGATGAACAAATCTTCAGATTCAGAGGTAAAGTAGTTGAACACTGTCTGTTTCTTCTCCACTGTGCTGACCTCCAGCCTTCCCATGTGGTGAAATCTGGCTTTCAAAGCAGAGGGTGAGGGAGCAAAAGTTGTAGAGAAGGTCAGAACTGAGCGAGACGGTGGGAACGTAGAGGGGGCGTTAAGGCACAATATCAGCGAGTGGGCAATTTTTCTGTTTCAATGTCTCTGAGCTTCATTGGATGCCATCCATTCATTAGCTGCATATTCACTGACACACAGGCATTATGGGAATATTTACTCAACATGGCAGCCTGACAGCTTGCTTGAGACTGAAACTGATTGAGTGAGTGAGTTGGCCTATTATGACTGCACGTTTGTGTGTGTGTGTGTGTGTGTGTGTGTGTGTGTATGCGTGTTTGTATGTGTTTGCTTGCACACAAGTACGTATGTATCTGTGCATATCAGTGAGTGTCTGCCTTTTAGCATGTGCTGTGTCATAGCTCCAGTACATTGTTCTTTTCAGAGTTATTCTGTGCTACAGCCAATGACAGATATTTTACTCAGCCAATGAGATTGTGCTCTGTAGGGTGGGNTGGGGTGGTCTCTATAGATATAATGAGAAGAACAAACAGCTTGTAAATGAAATCTATGCTATGTTTGTCTATCTTATCTTTTGGAATTGTTGAATACATTTAAATAATAAATGGGATTTTCTGAATGACTTGTCTCGCTAGAATTCTTGATCATGAACATGCAAATCAAGGAAAATGATCTGTAAATGAGCTCATTTGCTATGTGAGACTAACTACACTGTGTCTTTGTTATTCTGTTTAAACTAAGACTTGAACAATGGCCTGTCAGTGCAAATATTAAGAGTACCCCGTCAAAAATTCCCCAGCCTCCACTTTACTCCAGCAAGTCAAACCCTAAAAGTATATTTAGACTGATAGGTATCAAGGCAAGGATGACTGTGCTGATGCTCCCTCTGGCCCATCCTGAAGCGATCCTGTGGAGATTCTTTCCATCTATAAATGTATGCTCTGAGACATAGACTGTCTAACTTCAGCAACATCCACCAGAGGAGCAGCAAATAAAAAAGCTCTTTCTGACTGCTGATGACTCCTTTAGGAAAAGCAAGATATTCCTCAATCGGCAATCACAGCACCTTTTTACAGATTCTCATCAACAGAGGCATGCTATACCCAGGGAGGAAGTGAGGAAAGAGGAGAAAGAGCGAAGGAGATAGAGGCAGGGTGGAATATATTTTGACAGAGACAGATGAAGACAAAAGAGAAAGAGTAGGCCAGGCCACAGAGATATAATGTGGAAGGGACAGATAGAGAGAGAATGTAAAGAGAAATATTAAAAAAAAAAAAAAANTTAAAAAAAAAAAAAAATAGACAGAAAGAGAGAGGAGTTGATAGTGATTTAGGGTGCAGAGGGGAGAGGGTTGGATTGTTTTCAGGGTAGAGCGATTCGCTGTCAGGGCAGTGTGAGGTGTCAGGAGAGATTAGCTGGATTGAAGCTGGAAGAGAGAGCTTGAGATAGCTTGGATTGGACAAGTGTCAAGGACTGGACATTCCTCAGACCTGGCAGGAATGGGATGTGACACTAGCTGGTATGCTAGTCCACACTACTTTGTCCTTTAGGGAGACAGTCACCTCTCTCTATCACTTTATCTGTTTCCCCCTAGCATAGAACAGGCTCACAACATGCACACGAGTAGGAAAGAGAATGTTTGGCCCTTGTTTAATGCTAATAAATTAAGTATTTTAACACCTCTTCACAAGACTAATTTTGAGAATAAACACCAAAAACAAACAGGATGGTGAAGCCTTTCAGAGGTAATGATCACGTTAACGTTTATTCGGGAAAAATGGAAAACCTGTGGAAAAGCTACAGGGTTCAGGGAAAATTTGGGCCTCAGCTTTGAGAAACACAAGCACTAACACTCTCTGGTATGATATAAAGCAGTGTTCTCAAAGTTTTTGAATCAAGTACTACCTCTGAAAAGCAAAATATTTACGTATCCAGCTACTAACTCTAATGCAAAGACAAATCCTTTTCATTTTGGTCTCATTTGTAACCAAAATCAAATCAAGGTATTAATGAATTTGAAATTTATACCATGATTACTCAAAAATGCCAGATGTAGCATCTTAAACAACAGGCTGACTCAAAATTCACCCCTATTTCAAATTGTAGGGAGGATTGGGGGATTGCTGCTTTGCTCGAGAGCTCTTTGACAGCCATTCAGGGTTACAAAGAGGGACATTACAAAGAGGTTAAACATGTACAACAGCTGTTTCAAAAATTCTGATGTAGACGTACTCAAACACTATCATATTCTTGCTGTTTATGACATTTTGTCTTCTTACTGTTGTGCCCAGCATTTAGCCTGGTATGAAGACAGACAGTTGTTATTAGACTGGCCTCCTCCTGTCGCCCTGGAGCTTCATACATATACACACACAAACCTAAAACACTGCATGATGATAGCACAGCCACATTTTAACACTGTCCACCTTGATCTGTTTGCTCCTACTGCCACCCGTGATTTCCTTTGTCAGTTTGGGCTATGGCTGAGGAGGTAACCTTTTCCCATTTTTCCCTGCATGGTCTGGAGCTGCCAGACCAGGTGTATTCTGCAGTCATTCTCTGAGCTGAGCAGCCGCCTGGGATCTTATCTGCAGTGCATGACACAATGACCTCAGCTTGCTGTTCCACTGCCTTGTATTCCCTCATACAAAATTACAACAATGTATTAAGGGCCAAAACACAACAGGTTACCCACAGAACATCAAATGCCTCTATCTCTTAAATATTCTTTCTCAAACTTCAACTCAGTGCATCTGTTGTCTCCCACTCTTTCATCATATCTGTCTGATCACCGCCTATGCGCTCCCTGACATGCTGCATGCAGCGAATTGACAGGATGCAATGCAGCGAATCTTTCTCACTTTCTCTCGCTTTCTCTCTCACAGTGAAAAGACCACGCTACCCTCACATGATGCAGTGCTGCACCTCTCGAGAATCCGCTGAAGAGAGAGAGATAAAAAAGCACAAACAAACATCCAACATGCTTTTTCTCCCCTTCAGCAAGCGGAGTACATTAGTGACCTTTCAAAGCGCTGTCTCCCTAGTGCTTTCTGTGCACCCTAAAGAAGAACAAACTATTAATAGGGCTAAAAAGCTGACGTACTTTAAACAAAGATCAAACCGTTTCTTGGCTATGAGGTAGTACTTGCTCTATTCATGATATTCACTTATGTAGCCAAGCCAAACAAACATCTTTGTTGGCAAATATCAGCAGCCAAATGTGTACCATAAAAATGTGTGTAGACCAAGTACTGCAAATACAGAAGGATAGAATGATATGATAGCTAGACAGACAGACAGACAGACAGACAGACAGACAGATAGATAGATAGATAGATAGATAGATAGATAGATAGATAGATAGATAGACAGATAAACATTTCAGATCTGTGTGTCCCTTCAACTTGTGTTCATTTAATTTCTCTTACATTTCTAATTAGAGCACAAGGACAGGACACTAATGAAACAACATCTATGGCAATTGGAAAAAGATGAGGTCACAGATCACAACAGCATAAAACACATTGCATTTACTCTTTTATTTAAAGTAAAAAAAAAAAAAAAANAAAAAAAAAAAAAAAAAGGGGCTGTGAAGTACATGCGAATTGGCCAACTTGCTGAAAAGGAAATACTTGTTTTCTTTGTCTACAAATGACCTTACTGGTTAGAAATGTGGGTGGCAGTAAGCTCCTACCATAGAACTCTAATTGCAGAGTGTGTGTTTGTGCTGGTGTGCATGCCTAAGTGTATGTGAAGAGCACTTGTGTTTGCGTGAGCGGACATCAGACAGAGCTACAGGGCCTACGGCAGCAAGCTGCGGTGAGGTGGATAAGCTCAGAATTGCAGAGGGCAGATGTCAAAGAGGAGACATTACCCTCCACGTTACTCCCACTCAAACAAGATAGGCCACTACAGCCTGTATTTTGCAGACATTAGCATGCAGATAAGACAGATATTGACAAGGAAGAAGACAACTCACCTCAGTGGGCATGTTAAAATATTGTGAGTAATTGTCAACAAACCCCCACAAGTTGTCTGACGGAAGTGGTGAAACTTTCTTTCACCAGGAAATCAGCAATTATGCCAAAGTTCTAATTAGTCTGTTTTAATCACAAATGAAAAGATACCAGATTTTTGCATAACTTTGAGCAGTCTGTCTGCACTGAGTAATAACTCCCCAAATTTAGCTCAGTTTGCTCTCTCCTGCTGCTTCTCACAGGCTGATGGATGTGTGGCATGCTAGTCATCCTGCCTGGTGTCACCTGTACTGTGCTCGCTTTGGGCAGGGAGACAAGAGAGAGCCATGGGAGGTCTGGAGGAGGCCAGAGTGGGAGAGGAATAGACATCTGTGATTAACACATACAGACTTGTCACTGTGGAGAATTCGCTAGGAAGCACGCTGGAAGACACTCACACACAACCTGCTCCTGACAGCAGAAATTTGCATAAATAAAGGCACAGATAAAGGCTGAGAAAATCTGGGGATGATGATTTGATGAAAGGCCAAAATGAGACAACGGTAAATTCAGAGCCACGTGAAAGATTTAATTAATTTTGCTCGTCAGCTTTTCAAAATGTAATTAATTAGTCGTCATTGTACAGAGCCCAGTTGAAAATACATTTTTTAAAAATCTTGTGCAAACAAGATATCTTGTAGAAACAAGTAAGTTTTCATGTGAAAACAAGTTATCTACTGTATCTCATGGCAATAAGTTATAATCTTGCACAAGTAGGATAATTATCTTGTGGTACCAAGTTATAACCTTGTGCAAATAGGATATCATCTTGTGGGGTAAAGTGATAATATGTAAACAAGACACTTGTCTTTTTGGGAAGAAGTTATTATCCTGTGTGAACAAGATAATTATCTAGCAGGAAAAGTTATTATCTTGTATCAAGATCATTTTCTTGTGGGAACAAGTTAATGTTTTGTGGGAACAAAATATTATCTTGTGAGAACGATTTATTGTCTTCTGCGAACAATATAATTATTGTGCAGTAATTTGCCAAGATATTATCTTGTGTGAACACGATATCTTGCTCAAACAAATTCTTCTTAAATAATGTAAATACAAAAAAAATTCTGCATGTTGTGCTTACAAGATCATCAGCTTGCGCCAACAAGATCAATATCTTGTTGGGACAAGATTAAAGGGGTGTGAATAATTCAGGGGGGGTGTAAATAATGAAGACTAGTCTCCAAATATTTTGCAAAATCTAGTAAACATCATCACTAACCTAACTATTTAAAACATTTGAAAGAGACATTCTCTACAGCATACTGCTATGCAACAGCTTAAGTGGACATTTTCAGTTTGAAATCTACATTTCTAAATTTATGACAATAACTATGTATGAATACTGCAGTCGTTTAAAGCTGAAGAAAGATTTTTGTTATTGCCCAAGATCAAACTTCTCCAGCTGACAGCGTCAATCTACTGTTGGTCAAACTCCTAATGTGTAGCAATTAAAATGTAATGTTGATAGAACAAGTGAAATAAATTTTGTGCATAAATGAAATGTATGTCTGCCATCTGGATGCATAATTGTATGCAGACATACATACAAATATACATGCATTCAGGTCACACATTCCCTTGGCATGTACTGTGGCAATGAGTGGCTTGAAGTGTCACTTAGAAACATGAAAGGACCACTGGAGATTTGCCAGCTAAAGAGGGACTGAGGACCTGGGAAGACAATTCATTTATTCTTTGCTGGTGCCATATGCTAAGATTATTAAGTACTCTGTCTTTCACACACACACACAGACACACACGGAACCTATGTAGGAAGTCAAGGTCAGACTGGGATAATCTGACTAGATTCTATTGATGTGAATTTGCAGACTATACAAATGCAGACAGAACAACAAATGACAACAGGATGACATTTCCTAAACTGAATATATTATCCTGATGATTGATTCGCAAAAAAAAAAAAAAAAAAAAAAAAAAAAAAAAAAAAAAACCTCAATTATGGAGAGGAGGCAATCAGCCCCTTCAAGGTGAAGGAGGTCACAGGGGAGGAGAGAAGGAAAGAAGAGCCCCAAGAGTTAAATGAATACCAAAACCACCAATCATGGTCTGGTCTCCAGCTTACAGTATTTCTCTACTGATCCTAATATAAGCTGGAAACGCTGAGAGGACAATTTGAGAAGTCAAACGCACGCACACACACACTTACACACACTTGAGGGAATAGTTCCACAGAGAGATTTAGAGAGCCATCTGCCAAATTAGGCCATGAGCCATGAGCCCACAACTTAAGTGTTCTATTCAATTTTCATTTCCTGGGCTACAGCCTTATGAACAAGGTCTGTATACACACATTCCAAGACATGCTGGGTTTCAATCGGGGATAAAATTAAATATGCAAACACGTCTGAGTAATTCATAATGTTTTCATAATGGATAACTTATCTGTGTCACTACTTGTTCATATTTTTTAAGATTCAAATTTTGGTGTGAAGATGCATAGTGATGTCATTCTCTCGGGGGGGGGGNGGGGCATGACAACATTAATCTACACACATGCATGCACACACACACACACACACAAGATGTTTATGAACAACCGTGAAAACTGAGCAAGAAGAACTGCTTCTGCACCCACTACAGCTCCTCCCCCTCCCAAATGTCAGAGGTATACATAGCAGGGAGGGTGTAAGGCAATAAACGCACCTAACTGAAAATGTCAGTGTCACCCGTTGCCATGACAGCCAGCAAAGTTCGGCAAGGGGTGAGATACTTCAGCCAAAGGCCAGATTATTTGCTACAACTAATTGAGTCTACGGTTTGGAGGATGACTGTAAATAGGTGTATGCTAAAAAAAAGATCCTGGAAAATTTGAATCTCTGTGTATTAACGACGCCTGCAAAAAACAAAGAAAATAACACGCCTACATACAGTATTTTAATTAGATTCTGGCAGTGATGATGATCATTCACAAAAATGAGTCAGAGACACTAAAGTAAGCTGTTACAAAAACAGTGAGTGTGTAATATGAGTGTTAGTGAGGATCCGAGGATTGTTTCAAAAGCAAAATGTTAGCAGTGAGCAGATGGAAGGAGGTGAAAGTTATTTAAGGGAACATTCAGCATCACTGTTTATCACTCATCATGACATGCAAACTAAAGCTGTGGTTACATGGCAAAACCTCTCATGGAACTTAGTCACATCTTGTCTGTCATCAATTACGAAGAAAGTATCTGAGTTTTGTTGATTAATGCAACAGCCAATGAAATTGTTGATATGAGATCACGTGACTCTGTAGGCTACTCTTTCTATTTTTAGGAAGACTTTTTGTTAGGATTATGATTATTTTTTGGGGTCAATAATCTAGCCAATTTAACTCGATTATTCGGTTAGTCGTGATGTCCTCACACATAGCGATGTGCGGAGCCTATTGACCATTTGTCCAGCAGGGGGATAAAATTTCTCTGATGGAATAGAGGTGGCGAGTATGGTCAAGTACTGCCTTGTAAGGATGCTCAGATGTTTAAAATGATATTCATTGCGTTGCCACCACAATAGGGGGTTTTCTGAGAAAAATAGCGATCAAGTTCATCTTGTTCAGCGGCCTGTGTGCTGTAATCCTCTCCAAGTAAAGAGCTGATTGCTGATGTGGTTATGTCCCTGCCTCCTGCAAATTTCCGCGTGCTCATCGTGGGCTTTTTCCACTTAGCGTAGGCTCCAGGTCACGTACTTTGTTGTACAAGACACACAATTTCTCTCAAATGCCCACACGCAAGACAGATTTCATGAAACGCATATGTTTGTACCTCATATGCAAAACAGCAGCAATCAGCACAGCTTTGCCTTGAACCACACACACACACACGCACACACACACACACACACACACACACACACACACACACACACACACACAGAGGAATTAGCATTAGTTCATATCCAAGATAGCTTCATCCCACATAATGAGCACTCAACTTTGTTGTCCAATTGAGCAAAATAACGCCACACTCCGCTTTGTTTTATTGCCGACATCTGCTTCAATCATCCACTCTCCACAGAAACTAAAGCAAAGGTGTAGCACACGGGCAGAAACAGTGCCACAAACATTAGTTCTGCTCCTCTACGACGTAAAACATACATGCCCCCAAACAATTAGTCCATTTTTTTTTTTTAAATATTCGATGATGTTGACCATTTTGACTATTTGAATAATCAATTATTCATGCACATCCCTTCTTCTTGTAAGGCAGGAATACTTCAGTTTGGCTGATGGCTGCACAAAAGGAAATTGTTTAATATTCATCAAAATTCAAACCAATCATATCCTGTTTTTGAGTTTGCTGTTAAAAAAAAAAAAAAAGCTACAGCTCTTCAAGAAATAGAGACCCCAAACTTTCTGTGCCAGCAGTTGAACATAGCGATGGGGATGGGGGATGGGGATGAACCCTGAAGTTGATAATAACTTTGGCCCTGGAGCAATAAAGAGAGCTCCCCTGCGCTTCCCAACCATTCTGGAGGCTGAAGCAGGAAAGGTTTATAATATAAAATCAATGCTAATTGGCTGATTTCAATATAATTTTGCATAGTGGCTCATTTTTTAATGACAAGGTTTTTTTTTATTAGGGATTTTGTTGGCCTTGGCAGACGTATGCGCTCTTATTTCAGTAATGTCCAGGATATCATGGGGTTAAATACCATTAGATGTTTGGAATATGTAGCATGTACAACAGTTAGCTGTTGAAAAGAGGCTAATAGGAACAGTGCAGGAAATTCAATGTATTTTTTAATAACATTGATAAAATAAAGTGGTGTAGTGTGACTGTGCTGAGTGCTTTCACACTGTCCATGGTGCTGAACACCAACAGTAAACAGTGTGTCACAAAGGCCTAGTTCAAGCATAGAAATATAGTATACAACAGGAACAAGAGTTCTTTAAGATTTTTTTTTATGATTTCAAGGCTGAGCATCAGCACCTATTTTATTTCACCAACCTATTTTAGGCCAACAGCTCTAAGCTCTAAAGAGAAGTCAGAGGTCGAACAAATTACATTACTACTTCCCATGGTTGTGGTCATAGCAACAATAATAGTGCGTAGAAGGAGAAGAATAAAACTCTGAGCTACTGTGTGGCTAACATGAAGATACGTAAACAGAAGCATTGCTTTTGTATTTGCAGAATGCCATTGTACTCCATCTATTTCCTCAGCGCATGTAGTGAGTGGAAGAAATTCAAGTTACCTCAGGCTAAATTAGGAGTCATTAGACAGCTCATCACACATTGGTGCGTAAACTCACCGACTGACTACCAATACCGCATAAATTGTAATACTCTTATTGCAGCTTTAACATAAAAAAACATACCCTGGTTTCTTAAACAAGAGAGAGAGAGAGAGAGAGAGATTGTTTGAATTATCCCCACATTATTGTTATATTTTATCTTCAGAGAGAGAACAGCCATTATTTCTTGAGGTCCCAGCTGCAGAAGTAATGAATCCTCATTAATTGGCCAAGCTTCTCTTACAGTTGCTTCTGTCCCTGGACACTGATCACTGGTGAACAATATCACTGCTGATGTATCTGTTTGTATCTAAATTATCTGCTATGAATGAGCACAGGAAGATAAGATTATTGTTGCTACACTGTCTTTACTAAACTTTATTTGTACAAGTTTAAAAGATTTCTTGCCTACAGGAAAATAATTCTGTAACTCACTACTGCAGGTGTTAATTAATGCTTGCGGCCTTACGTTAACAAGCGCTCACTTTTGAACTCTTTTTCAGCACATTAACATTAGAAGGCAGGAAGAAGCAGAGTTTAGAGATAAAATTTCTGTGTTTGCCGAAGAGTTCTTTTATTTGTGGCAAATAAAAATCAAACGACTAACAAAAACTTTTGTCAGTTGTGATTTTCAGAAGCCATGCTGAGGTCAGTGTTTCTTTGTGGCTTAAAAAAAAAATCAGTCTCATTCATGGCTGTTTTGGAAGATCCATCTAGATTTCATCTTACAGTTATTCATCTCTTCTACCTGCAGAAGTTGAACAAGTGGAGAGTTTTGCTGAAGGTTTCACTAAATAAAATGCATCATTTCAGAACATCAACACTGTTTAATTTACTTCTTTTTTTTTTTTTACATCTGTTCTTCTTCCATGGTTTGTTCTTTTTAACTGATATTCTTTGTAAACAGGCAGAGATATCTCATAAACTACAGGGAAAGTGGCTACGGCTGCAATCCAGTTTTCTTATATTTACAATAACAACAGGTGGTGTGACACTAAAGTCACAACTTTTACATCCAAACAATATATGGAGAACACATCTTCCCCTCAACTGGCCATTGCTGCTCAGTCTTGGTGTTTATTTGCATAAAGCTGAATTCTGCTCAAGCTTCTCCTGTCAACACGTTGCTGAGATCTCCATGCTCATCGTCATCATGGCTCTCTCCCCATCGCTCCTCGCCTCCCAGTGCAGCGCTGATTTGAAATGAATGTGTACTGTAGCTTTTTGTTGTTGTGCAGCTGGTCTGACTGCATGGTAATTCTTCAACCTGTTGACATATCAACAAACTTTCCTCACAGAATTCCTTGAATTTACCATGTCCAACAACCACAGCATGGCCAAGTTTATCCAACTAATGTGGCCGTTTGCTTTATTTTATGTTTTAATATCACTCCTCTTTTACAGTTTGCGAACATTATACTGAAAAGATGGCAGAAATGCATTTATTACATATGCTTCAGCTGTTTATTCGTTATCTGATATAAGTTGACTCAGCCCAAATACAGCCAATTATGGGGATTTGTTTGCTTTGCTTTCTTTGTTCTAGAAAGATAAATGCTCAAAGCTCCAACATGTCGACTAATACGGGTCAGTCTTAGTATAAAGACTGTGTCTGTAAAAATCCTGAGGCTATGATAACCCTCACACACACAAGCAAACAGATAAATGATATTCCGAAGCCTTTCAATAATTCCAACACAATGTACATTGTGCACACACATGCTCATTGCAACGCAACGAAAACAATTGGCTCCTGATCCTCAAAGGCCAAGTCTGACTTTGACAAATGTCAAATCCTTGTGTCTTTTCACTCCATTCCCATTTCTTACAGCCTCCATCATTCTGTCTTCCTTCCTCTCTTTCCCCCACAGCCACCTATCTCTCACTCTGCTACCTATTTATGTGTGGGTGAGAGTGTCAGGAGTATACGTGCAAACGTGAATTATTAGTGGCATATTCACCCGTGTCAGAAAAAAAATACTGTGTATAACATGGCACATGTGTTTGATGCTAAATTCAAAACAGGCATCTATCACTTCGTTAATGCCTTAATGTGGTAAAGGCAAAATGTTGGATTTTTCCAGTAGAAGAAAGCTGGTGGATGAGACAAGATGAAAGCATGCTGGTATCAAAGTCTCCAGGGGATAAATGTCCAGTGTACCTGAAGCTCTCACTCAGTCTGGCATTTACCAGTCTGTGTTTCTGTCCAGGCCACTGGATTCATCAAGGATAAAATCCCCCCC
>VXCM01002235.1:80060-107946 GCA_014773175.1 Lucifuga dentata | reverse complement strand
AAAAAAAAAAAATATATATATATATATATATATATATATATATACTCCATTAGTTTTTTTTTCAGTACTGGTTTGTTACTTACTACAAAATAAAGTCTTCAAAGCCTTGTTTACCCGATTGTAATTAGTGATGACAATGCTCACTGCTCTCAAAATTACAGTTGCCTTTAATTTTGCAATCTGTGCAAAATGAATTTACATTCACTTTCAACACTGAAGTACATTTATTATCAAAATAATACATTTGATATCTAAGTAAAATTAACAACGGCTCCTTAATTCCTTCTACTCGAGTAGTTTCTTCCTTTTAAAAACTGTGAGAAAATGTAATACATTTAAGCAATCAGAATGCAGAAAAAATCAGTTCAACTGAAAAAGAAAAAAAAACATTCACTCTGCCTTTGCTGAGAACTTCTAACAAATGCTGAAGAGAGAGAATTTTGTTCTCATAAACAGTCTTCTAAATGCTTAAGGACGGTGTCTCTCTCTCTCTCTCTGTGTGTGTGTGTGTGTGTGTGTGTGTGTGTGTGCGCGCGCACGCGCTCCTTCAGAACTCAAACGGAGCTAAACACATCATTCCCACCCAGGAATATACAGTAACAAAGGGTCAAAGCCTTTCAAAGCTATCAGATAGTGCAGCTCCACCACCATAAATGGACACTGCAGTAATGCAAGACAAATTGATCTCTATGTAGTGAAGACAAACAACGCTACCTTGTGGGAGGCATTGTTTTTCTTCAGGCTGATCTTGATTAAAAAGTGTAGAAAAGAGAAGATCAATTTGCATCTGACAACCTGGAGGTAAGCAGAAAATGATAATGAAGGATTTAATTGAACTCCTGTGCACAGCAGAGGAAATAGATAAGGAGTATGGGAAACAATGCTGTGTAGACTGGAGCTCAAATTGAAGAGTAGAGCATTTTTTGGTAATTAATACAGTTCGCCAATATACAGTCCTAGTGCAGTTTCATTGTCTGAATGGCAAAACAAGCCTTTCTGACTGGGTAATTTAATATATATGGCTAAATGAGGAAGGATCAGCCACACACACAAACACACACATATACAAAACCAAATAAGAGCAAACAGTGGGTGGTGTTGTAACAGTTTGCCAACAGGAGACATTTGCACTTCAGTGCATCTGGAAAGGTGCTACTGACCGCCCATGACTCCCTATCCCAAAGGAGAATCGTGAATGACTTTGCTCGTCATTAGCCATTCGCACAAACCAGCAGCTCTGCATGGGAGCCGCTGCTTCTCCCACTGATCCACCTTTCTCTTGTGTCTAGACTTGCACCTTTATTCTTGCTCCTATCAAGCCGCACATCATGACACACTGTGTGACCACATGATATGTCATCCGCCGATATACTTCTGTTGTCACAGGCAGCAGGTGCTGATTACTAAGGATGTCACCCATTGTGCCCTGTGGTATCACACAAAGGTCTGTGATCATGACGAGGGTAGAAACTCACAGTGTGTGCTCATTCCTACTGGGTGATGAAGAAAAACTTCTAGCTCAGAGACAGCTAATTTAGAGTTTTTCACACACTCACATAATAATGCAAGCTGCCTTTATCCCTGCCTGCAAGGTATATGATATGGAAGAAAGGGAAAAGGAGTCTTTTAAGTATCACAAAACTCAAAACTGTGTGTTTTCAGTACAAATGATGATTTCGAGTGTCAAATTTCATCTTTCTCTGACAGCCCAAACCTGCTATAAACATAAATGACTACAATCTACAGTTGTTAAAGGTGTGCACAATAACTGTGTGACTGCATTTAAAAAAGAGAGGAGAAATGAAAATAATGTTTTTGTGTTACTGTGGATAATAGTCATGTCGAGTGACAGCTCTGAGCACACAAAGCAAGGAGAATGAAATGTACAGAAGGAAGATCTGCTTAAAGAAAAGCACAGAACGCTCTTCACTGCTTTGCACCTGATTTGCCAACACCTGTCATGCAAATAAAACCACTGGCTCCATCGGTGCTCTCTGGGGCTTGGCTTAAAATATAGAAACACAAAATAAATTAGATGGAATTAAAAGATGGCAGCAATTTAATACAGTAGCAGTTTATGGCAGAAAAAATGTTGAATCTCTTCTTCATATTTTCATCAAATCCACATATCATATTGAATGTGCGCTTTCACTGACATAAAAGAACAGGTAAACTAATGTAAAGCTCAAACTAAAATATTAATATTAAAATATGCATTGCACCTTTTCTTGAATCAACGTTAAAATCTTCATCCACACTGTAAGCAGAAACTATTTTTCTCTAACACGATTGACAAAACTTGTTTCAGTACTCCAGTCTATCTAGCTTGATTGACGTCTGATTTGTATTTCCCATGTGTGCACAAGCGAGTCTCTATCCTAAAGTCTTGCAGTGACACACAGACAGCATTCTCCACGTGAAATTTGGAATAGCCAGAGCATATAACACACTGTGGGCTATTTGTGATGGATCAAACTATCACAGCCAGCAGCTATAAAAAGAAGTGCACTTTTTTCTCAGAGGGAGAAATCGACTGACGGTATGCCCACCGTTTCCACTCCACCTGTCTCCTCAAGCCTGAAATGTCGAGCCTTACTGCTCTCCTGCTCTTATCTGGAGACATAGCAGATGAATCAAATGACGACCCAGAGACAACACAGGAGCAGTCACAGTCAACGCTGCTATAGAAGCTGTTTCTTTTTGTTTCTAAATTAATATTACAGCACATTATCAAGTGTGGTAATATACAGTATATTCTATGCTGTAATGCTCTACTAAAAACGTATAAAAATACAGTTGAATGTTACAGCTTCCTTTCATTTTAACAGTGTAATACAGTCGGGAGTATGTGTTACAAAACTTGAGGTTCACAAATATAGAAATACATCCAGCAAGTAAAACCGTAGGTCTGCTCTGAAAACTTCGCTTTTGATTAGTTCTTTACTTTTACCCATCTAGACACCTGGATAGACACACCCACAAAGTATGAGGCTAACAAATGAGTGTTGGCCAGCATCTGCCATATCTTAGGTGGCCAATCAGCACATAGAGAGCTTTTCAGGAGGTACTGCCTGAAAGAGACACAACCTAAAACAACCTGTCTGCAATGAGTGTGCACTCAATGTCTTTTTTGACAAGATTAAAATAGCCCTAAATGAAAAAAACAGAACATGGAAATCAAACATGGAAATTTGCTACATATTGTAGCAAATATAATAGGAGAAAAATGAGAAATTTCTTTTGACCCAGTGGCTGTGACAAATTTTTGGCTGCTGTTTCCTTTGGTGCCTGAGCCAGTAATAGAGTTACCTGGACCTCTGCCACCAATGTAAAACTTAATTTGGATTAATTTGGATTCTGCAGTCCATTTATCAGGGCAGCCCTTGATGGAGTGAATGAAATCATCCAGATTGGCTGAACATGAATATCTAAGCCTCTAAGATCTCTGTTAGACCTTTGTAAAAAAATAGAACATAGAAAGGAGAGAGAGTTGAGGTTTGGTTTTATCTCACTATTTCCACAAACCAATTCATGGAATTCTTTCTCTCTCTCCTCTGGGTACAAACAGAGTGATGTGCAGACATCTAAATCAGCAATGACATACAAACACTGGCCATTGTAATGCAGCCATTGTGTTAAAATGAGCCTATGTGCATGT
The DNA here is from genome assembly GCA_014773175.1 of Lucifuga dentata. Taxonomy (NCBI): domain Eukaryota; kingdom Metazoa; phylum Chordata; class Actinopteri; order Ophidiiformes; family Bythitidae; genus Lucifuga; species Lucifuga dentata. Next base: position 104,288 of record VXCM01002235.1, on the reverse strand, counting down.
TCTCAGGTGTCTGATAAAATGTGATATTACTCATCCAGCATTTTCTGTTGTGATACCCAACAGACTTTTCCAAATGTCATTACAAAAGCCACAGCAGCTGATGCCATTTTGTTGTTGTGTTTGTCCAGACATCAAAGTGAAGTTTAGACATGCAACAACATGATGAATCCTAAAAAAATTGACACTTAAATAATTTTATAAATCTACACTTTACACACTCTTGTTATTCATGAGTTACTAATGTAATGATTACCCCATGAGTTGAGGTTGAAGTACATTTGTACATGAATATAAGGACCACTCTGGCAATTTCCAAGCAGACTCCTATCATTACAATGTGAGCAGGACGCGTAAAAATGTGACAAACATTTCAACTGCAGTCTGTGTCTGCAGAGCTTAACACCACCGCCTCTCTCTCTGCTGTCATACAAGTATAAAAATGATTTCCTGAGGTGTACAGTGAAGTAGAATTTGAACCCCTTATCTTCCGAAATTTAGTTTAGGTTTGTTTAACTGCCTGCTATTTGTTAAGCAGTGACTTGTTTCAGTGACACCAATCATCAGAGCAAATTTACAGATGCAAAATTAATGATTAATTAGTAAACTTGTCTCTCCTCATTAGACACTTCCTAACTAAATTAGGAACTAGTTTACTCTGGCACTATCTGGAGTAGGAACTATATGGTTCCTTCAGAGAATTCCTTGTTTGCATTCCAAGTACACTTCAAATACCATAAAGATTATGGAAATTAGAGCATGTGACAATAGCTGAACCAATCCATTATTGTGAGCTTTGATTTTTTTTTTTTTTTTTTTTGGTAGTCTTCTGCCATTTAATTTTAATTTTCTCACTGCTTTGTGCGATGGGTAATTTGGAGTAGGAGCTAAAAAATGGTTCCATAACTAGTTTGGTACCGCAATGGGTCTTGGTTCCTTAATGCAAAATGAAAGAAAATTGCTGAGTTCCTGAAGAAGTTCCTGCTCTACAAAAGGCACTATTTAGTTTGGGGTTAATTAAAATAAATCAAAAGTCTATGAATTATTGCTGTTATACACCTCCATCGTCAGTTTTCCTTTTTTAAATTTTTTTTTTATAACATCCAATGTTACACTCAGTTTGAAAAAGGAAGTGTGCTGACGTTAGACAGTTGATGGGGATTTCTGAATGTTTGGGTTTGTCTATATGTACTTTTGCCCAGTTAAGCTCAGCTGAAGTGCTAAAGCTCCACAAACACAAAAATAATGTCTAGACTGTTGAATATCAATGCAAATGTTATATTGCTGTTTTTTTTTGTTTTGTTTTGTTTTGTTTTGCTTTTTGTTAGTTAGCATGACTGCAGATATATGACCATTATTCATGAGAGGAGAATGTATGTATTGTGTCCCCGCAGTCAAACAGAAAGTAAATAAGAGACAGAGAAAAGCAGGCCAAGAGTGAGGGCCCATTTTCAATTTAATCAGACAGCTTGTTGGTTCAGTTGGCTATGAGCCCTCTGCAAACAAAACCAAATGGCAGCTCCTGGCATAGAGAAACTGGGCAGAGAGATTGTAGAAGAAACATACAAAAAGAGAGTTTGGAAAAATTTCATCAAGCTGGTCAAACACGTTTTAACTCAGTAGTGTTCGGCCACTTTAATGGAGGACTGCTGAAGACAGAAGAAGGGCAAAAGTGGACGTCTCTCTGTGTCATTGACAATGGCTCAGTAAAAATACAACAAGGCTCAAAGCAGCAGACAGGAGAGACAGGACAAGAAGTGTTTTATTACCCTGAGTGGAGAACACTCAGATAAGGCAATTTCCTCACTGTCTATTTGAATTGGTGCATATGGTCAATAAGAGGGCCCTGACACTTCCGTAATGGATCCATGAATGACATGTTTGGAGACATAATGAAGATAAATGGACTCCTTCAAAACTATTCATGTCTGATAACGTCGGGTATTGATAACAGCTTCATTATTACTCCTCCTCTTCCCTTCACAGCTCTTCAGTTTAAACAGAGCCTCAGGCATTCCCTTTCCATGAGCAGAGGTTGAGCCGGAGGCTGATGAAGTTTGAGGGAAGACGTCTCTGGGGACGCCTATGTCAATCTCCGTCTGTAATCTGCAGAACGCTCGCTCAGGTCATGCTACTCAGCTGTACAACTACATGTTAAACAATTAGGGGAAAATGTGCCTTTGCACTAGCCCTTAATTGGGAAAACGTCAAGCCCTTCAGCAGGAGCACGCTGACATATTACCCAGATCACTGACTCACTTGAAGGCTTTCTTACTGGCTAAGCCATGTCTCCCTATCTCTGCTCTCCTGACTCTCCCCCTCTCTCTCTCTCTCTCTCTCTTGCTTCTTTCAATTTTTCCCTCACTCTCTTTCTCCTCCACTCTGAGCTCACTTTTTGCTTTGCTTTTCCGCATCAGAACTGTCCTTTTATCTACGAGACATAAAACAAGCATAGAGAACGTTTCCTTGCTAAAAGGAACTTAAAAGATGGGACTTGGATTTATGTAAAATTGCACAAATGACTAAAATCATCTCTTTTTTAAGAAGTGTAATTTCCCTCTGACTTAAAGTCACAGTATTGCTAGTCGTTCTATATCCTAAGAAATGTGTTCACATAATACTCATTTGCAATAACTTACATAACTTATATTTATTATACCAGGAAGGAGGGTGGGATAAATAGCCTTACAAAGTGATTTCAATGCCAGAGACAGGGGTTTGCATTCTGAGTCATACTGGAAATCAACTTTTTAATTTGAGCATGATCCATAAGCTTAGCCAAACTGTTTTAATTGCCTCATCTTAACTCAAATTTATTCACGCTTCAGTTGGCATGAACCCAATGTCTTACTTATACCAAGCAGTTTGAGCTGAATAAACAACCATCACCCTAATCATGATTTAGTTCTTTAAATGTGTCATTTTATAACAAATTATAAGCTGAATCAGAATCTGGGTCTTCTTCAAAATAGTGATAGACAATAATTGTATAGATCTTTTAATTAAATCCAGAAAATGAGAAAACAGTGACAATCTGAAAAAAAAAGGAAAATAAATCCTTAAAAATGGGATCCTGAAAGATTCCTGGATCTGCACAGCCTATGGTTTACAAACAAATAAACAAACTGAACCAAAAATATGACCTCCTTAGTGTAAATAATAATTTAATAAATGCCAATTGAAAGTTAGTGGTAAAGTTGTGATAAATTCTGGCTGAAAATGCTCAATGTTTATCCTCCTAGAAGCACACTGAAGTCAACCTCCAAAACATAAACGCATACTTACCTAGCTGACAGGTTCACCTTACAGAGTGCACTGCTCTCAAACTGAGTTTTCACACCTCAGCCATCTGTTCACACATTCACCTGCAACACTGATGTGCACGTACTATCTACACACCCATACACATTAACCTAACATGCCATACAATAAATCATGACCACTGACATCATCTTTTACAACACACAGGAAATAGTGTTTGTGAGAAATATAGGATAAGTGTGATTCTTCCACACAAAAAATCTTACCTATCCAATATTTTTCATTTTTATCCAAAAACAACTTTTCCACACTTCATACTTCACTGTTAAAAGCGTGGAAGAAGTGTGAAACATGGCTGAAGCGGAGCTGTGATGAAGGACAGGCAGCACTTCAGCTGTGTGGCTGCTTTGAACTCCCTTTCTGACCTCAAGAAACAAAATGGTGGAGATTCTTGTTTTAACCAACTGGAAATTGTGAATCTAATGACTAGACACACAAATGTGGACTCACTCCACTTCAGCACATGAAGGCTGTGCCGAAGTGGAGTGATGAGGCTTTCTGGTTCGATGTGCTTTTCTGACAGAGCTTTTGGTCTTTTATCCACAAGAATTAAGTCTGGGAGAATCAGTGGTCATTCGGAAACATCAATAGATTATTGTTAAAAAAAAAATCACTAAGTTGTATTTGTGATAGGGCATTTTCAGACCTGTAGTTCATTTGTTCTAGTCTGAATCAGGGATTAAATTGTTACAATGCTGATCAAACCACATAGGTGTGAAAACACCTATAGATTTTATTACATTGTCCCTGTCAAAGTAACAAAATAAAATAAATATTAATTTGCAATCACTGGTGTGGGTGTGCACAATTCCCATCGGTTTAAACATAAATTTAAAGTTAAAATTTTAAAGTTTGATGCGTTGATTGTGTAGCATAAATATATATTATGCATAACAGTAATATATGAATATTAATTAAGATAAAGCAATGGTATGCAAAGTTGCAATGTTAAGATCATAATTTCAATAAAGAAATATTAATCTTATTTAAACTGGACACCATTCACGTTATGTGGAAAATTAAGTCGTTTAAACTTAATATTTTGATTATTTAATTAATATTCAGTCTCAGATCTTAACTTAATATTCGGGCTCAAACCTGAAAAGTAATGGTTTTTGACTCATCCAGTGATTTCTTCTCCGAACTGAAACAGGCAAACAAAGTACTATTGCACAGGTTAACATTTATTTACAGATGAGAAATATAAAAATATACAAATGAGGTAGATATTATGTGAGAAATGAAAACCAGGTTTGACAACGGAAAACTGGTGGATTTTCAAAATAAAATCCTAACCTATTCTAACGTTGACTGAGTCTAGCTTTATTTTACGGAGTTAGTACGGCAATTATGAAAATAGAAAACGGTTGGTAAGAAAGATATGGAAATGGGAAAATAACGTAGTTAGGCTGCATCACTTTAACATCAGCAAAGACAAGATCTTACGTTGGGCTTAGTCACTCCAATGATGTGGGAAAGTCGGATCGCCAGTCTTGACTCAGGCGCTCAACAGCTTGGTCACGTCGTATGAAGGAAGCGTGGTGCAGGCAGTCCTCAGGATTCAGGATGTTCGGACTCGCGGCCGTCGTCACGGATCCGAACAAATGGGTCTTCCTTTGGAACCAGATCAGCACACTTCTTGACGAACAGCTGGAGCTGGGAGCTGGACTTCAGGTCGAACCGGATTGCAGTGCTGGAGTTTACCCAACGTGGTCAGCGGAGCCGATGGCACGTAGCAGAGCAGCTAACTTAGAGAACTAACCGTAGCTAGAACTGAATAGCTTGAATGAAACCACGTGGAGGTCGTGATAACATCTATCGCTGATTCAGGCAAAATCTTCTTAGAACAGCTAATAAAATTACTTGAGATTACTTTAAAATAAAGAACCGCTAGCCGTTGTTTTAGCAACGCGGTGAAGAAAGGAGACAAGAAGAGAAGAGAAGCCGCCACGCGGTGTAGAGAGGGCAGCAACAAAAGGAAAAAGGAAAGAAAGCCAAGAGAGATAACAACAAAAAGCCTCAAACAATGGGCTGCGTGGAGTTTTAAAGAGAAAAGCCCTTCGCGCGTTGTGAAGAACACGCCCATGCTTTGTTCTCATAGGAGCTTTTCCCGATGATGTCATGAAGGCAGGCAGCAGCCTGGAGCAGCTTAATTTCTGTGATATTACAGAAACATAACCTATACTTATACTAAGTCCACTCATTTCCCATTGTCAAAGCATGATACATAGAAATTTCACGTAGTAAATTCACAGTATGACATGCTAGCACAAATAAAACCATGTTACACAAATAAATCATCTCTTTTGTTGTCTAATAGGAATTTATCACAAAATCTAAACATCTAAAACACTATTATGAAATTTGATGATCTTTGATTAACTAAATCTATTTCTGCATCAATGCAAGTATTCTAAACATTACAAAGATAAAACAAAAGCTTAGATTGTTGTAGATTGTCAAAATAGATTTTGTGTGAACTTAAAGGATCATAAAATAACAATGTGATGTTCTGTGATTTAAGAAGTATGTTGGAGAAATGTAACACATAAAACTAAATCCTTTAACTAAATAAACACAAATACAAGTACAACAAAAGCATGTAGTATTGAAAATGAATTTCAATATCTGAACATAGTTTTAAGGTAGGACAGAGAGAGAGAGAGAGAGAGAGAGAGAGAGAGAGAGAGAGAGAGATGGCAACTCATTTATTTCATGACTCTAAATAAATTCAGACATCTTCTTGTTTCCTGAATAGATTCTGAATTAAGAGTCTTATTTGGTGTAGTGAGATCAGTTCTTTAACTCTGTGAAGTCCTTGGCTTGTAGATAATCTGGAGCCATTGAGGTGACCATTTGGGGAAGGGAGCTTGTGAGACACTCAAATGCAGATAAGAGTGACTGTATGTTCTTTTCTTTCATTGCAGAGGAGCTTTAAAGATCAAAGTGTTACCAAGTCTCTCTAAGGTGATAACCTCTGGTTACCATGGTGTTTGGGAGGTCAGAGAAATTTAGAAGTTCTGTTTCGTTGTCTTTACAGTATCTGCTCTGCAAGTTTTACAACTAAACGAGGGGACGAGAACAGCAGGGGATCTTGAGGAGTTCCTGGGTGCTCATCCATATGTTAATGTGAATGTGTATTGTGTCTATGAAGGGGGACAGTTAGGTGTCTGTGAAGGGGGAAGGTGATGTATGCGTGGTTTCAGCAGGCCTCCACGCAGATGCAGTCCGAAAACTGATTATTTCATCCCAGAAAAACATAATCATATATCTATCAAACTGCAGTTGTTCCAGTAATGCTACAATTGTGTTCAGAAACCAGTAAAATATACATGAAACAAAGCACATGAGCTTACTTGATGCAGGTTTTTCATACAGTATAATGTCTTTTTTTTTTCTCATATTGTAGCATCATGCGCCTGCAGATGTGAAGGTTTTTGCACAGGTTCATACTGGATGTTTCAATTGGTGATCATCCAACATTAAAATTCATAAAACATGTTTTCTTTTCCCTATTCATCGCCTGCTTTTAACAGCATTTAATGTGTTAAAAGGTGAATATTTCATTTAATATTTCTCAAATATCCACCTGCCTCCTCAAATCCATTTTACTTCTGTTCTTGCAAGGGTGAAAGAACACAAAAATGCCTGGAATTTCTCCTACAGCTTGAAAATGGAAATAAAAGAAAGCAGACAAGGCAAAGCTGAAGTTGTCCCAAGGTGTTAGAACATTGCTAAGCCAAGAACAGCATGCCCTTTGCACTGTCAATTAGCAAACATTTCATAAGCCAGCCTGAAAAATCCAACAGTGCCAGACCGCTTAATGTCTGCTATTGTCGGCTCATTGCACACATTCTCACAAAATTATCCTTAAATTCCCACAGTATGCACTCATCAAGTCGTAAAGGAGCACACAGCTGGAAGAGTTCATTATACTTGCATTGTAAGCTAATTAATTTGAATAAGTGCTGCAGATAGTTATATTTCTTAAATGCTGAAATAATGCTTGCAGCATACAGTGTACTTAGAGCAGATGGAAGACAAGCCCTGAATAAATGTCAAACTGTAATCATTTTCCTGGCATTAACCAGTGACCCATAGAGAAGCTCCATCCAAAACATTTCCCAATAAAGTAGTGTTCAGCCGTTCGCACTGTTAACATGCTGAAATGTACATAAAAATCCTTTCATGGAGGAAAACCTTCACTGCTCCCACAAAAGCTACCGTCCTTTTTAATGACTATGTGCATCTTTTAAGTATTAGCTTCACTGGGAATAAATGGCAAGTAAACACAGCCCAATGTGCTCTATAGAAAATAGTTCAAACTCAAATCCTCTTCCTGCAGAGTTTCTTCATGTCACAGTGTGAAGGGCTTTGGCTAATGAGTTTAGTGAGTGTGTGAAAAGTGTATCCTCCTTCAACAGAAAAGGACAGGAGAGGATCTATAGCATCTGTGCAATCTGCTTCCCTTTCCAAGCAGCACCTTATGTTATTATTTATATACATTCACCAATTAAGACCTTTTCTTGTCATCACCCAGAGAAGACCTGCACCTTTCTCCTTTGCCTCATCATGCTGTTGTTAGAGTGGCAGACTGGCTTCATTAACTTCCAGCAGCAGGTTTGTAAACTGCATTAATTAATATGTGAAGATGACTGTGGCTGGTAGGGAGGGATCTACACAAGCAGACGTTCCTCTTCAGCCAATCCCTCCCTTTACTATGGCAACTAGCCAAGACATGGAAACAAAATATATGGAAAAACAAATTACGGTTTGTAGTCTCTGTAAAATTATTTTTACATTTGGGCAATAATATTTCCAGGTTAGTACTATGGCTTTGAGTTTTATGGTCTAGAAAAAAATGTTGTAAAATGATCATTACATGTAACAACTTACAATTCTATTTAATTATTTCATCTTGTCTAGTCTGTCTTCTGATCATATTCCATCTCTTCAGATTAGATGTGTAGCCAGTCACATTAAGGGCTAAATTTCATGTAACTTTTTGCCAGCACAGTGGCATTTTCATGGAGTCCAGCTATTTTTTTCCTCACCTGCCCAAAGGTGAGGAAAAAACTTTTCAAACAAATTTTGGTGATATGCTGTGGGCGGAGAGGTGCTGCAGGGGGAGTTCACTAGTACTAATAAAGTGGTGCACTGTATTTTTATCAGGTTTGACCACAATTTACGCTGTTCACCTGCTCAGAGCAGGGCAACGCCACATCTCATCTCATATGCTGCATCTGTGTTCAATGACATTTCCACCCTTTAGCTGGAGGCACAGCCACATTAATCTCCACAATCACATAATCCAGTCTATAGTTTCACTGAAGTGCAGTCAGACTGCAATTAGGGATACAGATCTGAATATTAACCTAATTAAATATTTCAAAATACATTGCCAGTTCGCTAAAAAAATATTCATTCAACTCCATGAAAATTCTAACGAGAATCAAAACTTTTCTCTAAAACCTCTCTCAGGACAGTCCATGCACCAATCCTATCTCTGTTTCCACATCCAAAAATATTGGGTTACCGGGGTAACAGGTGCATGTGCAGTCTACCTTCCACTGGGGCTCCTGCAAAAATAGCAACTGATGCAACACATTTTTAATTGCAATGGAGTCAAATCTGTGACTGTGATAACCACAATGGTGTGGAAGAGCAGAATCATTACTTATTATGGAACTCTGTTTGTTAAAATTCATAGTGTGACAGGAAACAATAATTTATTATAGGAATAATACACAAAATAGTAAACTTGATCGGGGATTTTGACAATCATAGATTGATAGACAATCAGATATGACAATCATATAAAAGCATAAATAGATTGTTTTGTTCCAAGTGAGGCAGTGGGACATCACTTTCCAGGAGAGAATATTGTGGATGCTGGTATGGTCACATTGCAAAATGTCACAGTGGGGACAGCACTGGTTTTACAGAAGATAAGAGGAGCAGCTGTGATTGGTCATGACTGGCCAATCACAAGAGGTCCAGCCCATAAAGGAGGTCCAGCCTATAGAGCAGAAACAGGAGCTCTGATTGGCCAGTCATCATTGCTCTTATACTGGCCAATCATAAATTATACATTTTTTTACCAGTATTTTTTTTAAGAGCTCTACATTTAGTTAATTACTTGGCAGATTGTTTTAAATGCATCAATGAATGAAAAGGATTACATTTAACCACTGAAAAAAAAAAAAAAAAAAAAAAAAACGCTAATTATTCCACTGTAATATAATATAACTGGGGCCTCTGTAATGGCATATGTAATTTTAACTCAATCTCCAAGGCAACAAAAGCAAAATTTTAAAGAAGCATTTTTGCTTTCTACTGCCACAGCATATACTGTATATAAAATATGGGAAGCTAACTTGGGTGTGTGCAGTGTTTACTAATCTATCATCAGGCAGCAGGAACTAAAAAGTTTTACCGGATTATTCGGATGAATTTCATCAGTAAGCAGAATAATGTGGGTGCTTGACAGAAAGTAGAGCAACCAATAATCAAAGTGAAGTCAACGCTGCAGACTACAGACTGACGGTGTTGTAAATATAGCTGATGTGTAGGTGGTCAAAACTGCTTGCAAATGAATAACAAGCACAGGCGTGACCTCAGTGAACCATTAGAAAAGCAGCTTGAATTGTGCAGCATGAAACTTGGCAACACCTCACAGGTGTTCTCTGTCAGTGGATGTAGAGAAGTGAATCTACACTGCTCCTGTCTATAAAGTGTCTCCATTAAAGAAGGAGAAACAGGAAACAAAGCTGATAACAGAGAACTTCATTGGTGGGATCCCCCTATGGGAAACGGCATCACTCAACCATTTAATTGGATGGGACTGACATTTGCAGAGCAGGGTATTGTAGCATTTGTGTCAGAGCAGAGGCACAACTTGCTGCCTTACAAACGCATCTCACTCCATTGGCTCAGGAGGCGCCATTTTCTTCCTCCATAAAGAAACACACAGTAAGACTCCACAGAATGAAACACACATTTCAATTATTGTGCAACTTGTGGAGACATCGAGGGGCAAGTGGAATAAAAATCAATAAGCCTGATCAATCCTCCCACACATTTTCACACATCATCATTTAAAGTCATCCTTGACTACCTATCATCCTCACACAAATGTCACAAAGCCTGTTGATCGACTTAAACAGATATTTAAGTGCCATGGACTTGCTTCAGCTGTCATTCTGTAATTAGAATGCTTGTATCTGAGTTGGGAAGGGATATGTGATGGAAAACAGTAAATGATGACAATCTCCATATATCAGTTACTGTAATTAAACAGGTTGACTCTTACCATAAAATATGGTAAGATTTAACAAGATGACATTCTGCTCCATGATTTAAAAATACAAACTCCCTATAGCTTTGGTTTGTAAGCATGGAAGCACTGGAAGATATATTTATTTCTGATGCATACCAAGACACACACACACAAAAAAAAAAAAAAANAAAAAAAAAAAAAAAAGGTAAGAAAAGACATATTTACATTACAAAAATGCTTAAAAATTGTTGGTTCATACTAACAGCTTGGTGCTTTGTGCTAGTTTTATATCACCATGTTTCAGTCAAATGAAGGGTCAAGCTAACTCATACAAGCCAGAAGGGACACAATATGTTGTAACATGTAGCTCTGAACTTGTGAACATTGTAATGATATACTGATTACACAGTAATTCACTCTATATGTAAATCATCACCTGATTTGTTTTATAAACTATAATACTAGGTCAACATAAAATAGTTTTTGTGCATACATTGATGCCATTTTTATATATTGACAAGATATTGTGTTGCAATGTTGAACACCCAGAGGTGAAAAGGTAGCGTACACAGATCTTCAGGACAAAGTTGACAAATCTCAATTTCACCAATTTATTTTGGCCATATCAAACAAACATGCTAACGTTTTGGCCTGGTGGCCTTCATCAGAGCATGAAAGAAAATGGAAGTCATGTCACCAGGAGTTGGCAGGTGATTGGCTCAGAAGGATCACATGGTAATTAACTTCCTGAGGTACCCTGTACATCTTTTGACAATATGACAATATGACAAAAAAACAGGTGAAATGGCAAATATCATGTAGATTTGACTTTTTAAACTGAGGTTACAAGTTCTGAGATATGCATTCTACACTTTGAGATTTGTTCAGAGAAAACATTTAAAACTGAAATCATCATTTAGTCCAGAGGTGTCATTGTGTTGAGTGTGGAGATCCAGTACATCTCTCTCTGAGAGAGTTTTGGTATGGTTTTTGGTTTTAGTTTTGGTAGATTGCCCCCTCTGGTTGGAGGAGTTACATGTTGAAGTTCAACAAAGTGCAGAGTAGCTGGAGAGCCATTGTTTGCTTCTTGATAATGCTTGGCTATGGCATATTCCATGTTTCCTGTGCAAATAGTTGTTTTATGTTCTGAAATCCGTTGTTGGAGTGCTCTCTTTGTTTGTCCAGCATATGCTTGTCCACAAAGGCATGTAAGCACTGATGTAGTGTTGCAATTTATGAATTGTTTTATAGGAAACTTCTTACCAGTGTGTGGATGGGTAACAAACTTGACATTGGTGGTGTTGTTGCAATGACTACATTTTCCACATCTGAAGTTTCCTTTTAGGTGAAGCCAAGTGTGTTTCTTTCATGCTTTGATGAAGGCCACCAGGCTGAAATGTTAGCATGTTTGTTTGACATGGCCAAAATAAATTGGGGAAATTGAGATTTGTCAACTTTGTCCTGAAGATCTGTGTGTGCGGCGCTACCTTTTCACCTCTGGGTGTTCAACATTGGAACTTGATGAAACTTTGTTTTAGCACCACAAACAACTGCTGGGAAGGCGCATCCTCTCACTCACCTAAGATATTGTGTTGCTTGTAGTTAAGAATATCATTTTCATGCCTTATTTTATCACATATGCTGTATATTGATCTGAATATGGTCTGGATGTGGACAGTGGGAAATAGATTCTTGATTTATGACTTCCTGTCATAAAAAGATGATATAAATGCAATGCAAGTCAAACAACCATGCAATGAATACACACACACACACACACACACACACACACACACACACAGTGGTAGTAGGTGAAGTCGTGACATAGTATAATCTTAAAAATTAGCTCCCTGAGATTTGCAACAGTTAATACTTTTTACAGGTGGAAAATACTATGTAACGCTATCCTCCTACTGTTCTAAGTGACAATATGGCATTTCTGCAAATGTGGGAAAGTGTATAACATTGTTGATAGGAGAAAACCTCATATCTCCAAAACATCTCAGCTTCTATTAAAAGTTGTCCAGAAGGATTTTAGGAGGCTATGAGGTTGGAGAAAGGTCTCAACCATAGAGACCATGTATTGTGTTCTTCAGTAATTTCATGTAAATCACCAAAGCTGGACATATAAGATTTTCATACCAGACTATTAGGAAGAAATATGCAAGTTCAGTTGTGCATGCTTTTCTGTGTGTATATTTGTGTATTTGCATCTGCATGGCTGTCACAGGCTGCGTGATTACATAAAGTCTGCATGCCAGCTGATGGCGGGTGATGCTGTCACTGAAATTTCTTTACGCCAGGATCTAATAAAGCCGAGCTCATAGGCTCAGTGTGTTTCCTCTAGCATGCAGTGTAGCAGAGTGTGTATAATACCTTCTGTACAAGTGCCAACTGGTTCTTCCATCTCCCTGATCCTACATCACCTCAACTCAACTTCCTGGCTTTGAAAAGTTTGCCTTATGTGAGCTTGTTCAGACTAAAAACAAGATGAGATGAGTGACCATACACTACACAGCCCCAAAGCTGTAAAGTGCACACACTCTTCTATCCACTGTGATCTCGAGGTGTGCGTACAACCTCTATGAAGCTCCATCAACTGATCCTTTCTTTTGACATTTGCCCTCCTGAAGCCAAAACGTATTCTCAGTTCCTACATTAAAGCATTGGTTTGGATTTTAAGTTTAGTCTGGTATAATATTCACTGCCAATATGTACTGAAGACTGGACAAGATTTAGCAGCTGTAAAGGTTACGTTTCTAACACGACCTCTGGCATTTTCTCTTTCTGAAGTTTTCAAATTTACAGCTGGCAGTAGCTTTCCAAACTTTTCCTCCAGGTACAAAACAGTGTACTGCATTCATTTATTGCATACCAACTGCAAAAACAGTTTATTATGAAGATTATACTTAATATATAATATATCCTATTGGCATATAACATGAAGTTGGGTCAAAACTGTAGGTTGTATACACCCACACCCTCAACAAAAATAAGTAAAAAAACACCTATCTGAAAACTGAATGGCTGTTCAGGGTCTTTAAGGTACAGGACAAGCCAGACAGTCCACCCCCTCCAAGCAACCCTAGTCTCCAGTCAAGTGGCTTTCATTGTACATAATAAACAAACACTATAAGTTTAGCTGCCAAGACTGGATCGCAGACAAAGTTCACTACCAAATATACTGAATCCTGAAACAAATACACACTTTGAAACCAAAATCTTTCAAATCTTTTACTGAATTATTTAGTAGAGCAAAAGTTCCACTTTTCAGAAAGATCCTCTGTTATATCACTAACCAATTATATTGAGAAGAACAGACTGCTCTGGGAATATAAACAGAATGTTGGGTCAGAGGATGTCCCTGTTGAGAGATGGGTGCTGATGCTATTAGAATAAGGCATAGTCTCCTGAACAGGATTATTTAGCGGCCCTTAATACTCTCTCTCCCACAGAGGATGTCGTGCACCCATAAGCATCTCTCTGACCACTTAACACTGTCCCTCTCAAAAGCTAAAGCCAAAACAAGCTGCCTCCCCTTCCCATGAAAATAATACAGACTTTAAGGAGCGATGGCTGTGAGGACTGCTAAGGGACAGGAAATAGGTCTGTGCTCTATTGCACATGCCTGAAATGGGCTAGCCGTTGTTGCCTGGAGATTTACATCAGATGAAACTGGCTTCACATTGTAGATCTACAGGCTGTGGGGAGTCATCAGGTTCACACATGCAGAAAGAGCAGAGGTCTATTTTTCCGGTTCACCCCAGCCATCCTTTCAGCTGTCACTTCTTAAAGTTCCTTCCTAGCTAGTGAGTGAACTAACAATGAATGTTGTCCGTTATTGTTAAAAAAGGACAACATTCTTGGGTAGTTTTTTTTTCCCTCCCTTATTGCACTCAGTGTAGCAGCAAAATAACATTCAAACATTTTTGAGAAAGAAACATAAAAATGCATCTAAGATTTATGTTTCACAGACCGACATTCTAAGAACTAAAGTTCTTATTTTTTCCTGGACCGCATGAACATGGCGGTCTTTTATTTTTTAAACAGGATTGTAAAAAAAATAGATGCCAATTCTAGAAGATAGAGAAGAATTAATTTCTGTTTATCTTTGTATTCTGATATATATTTCCTGTTGGGCCAAGTGACTACCTGAACCTTTTCTACATTGTATACATTGGTATAAAAAGACAGAGAAGATAAAAGATTCAATAAGATATTTGTTTGACTTGGAGCTTAAATCTGGATATTTCACCAATCATCTGAACCCAACCTGTCATGATTGAAATGAAATCATGTAATGCTGTTCATTATTAACCACAATCATCACAGACACCACATAATGTAGAGATAAAGAATTATTTCCTTTTCAGAGGCAGTGTAGAAACCCAAGAGGATAAGAGAAGAAGGTAAATGAACTGTGTGATCATTGTAACCATACAGACCAAGTGGAAGATATGGCAGTTCTATGATTTATAAATAAAGATGTATACTTTTTCAGTTTCTAAATGGAGAGTCAGGGGAGAGCCACGAGAAGAAAGAAAGTGGAAAGAGATAAAGGCAGAGGCAGAGGGAGAGTGAGCACGAGAGCTACAAACGTTTATCCCTGAGTAAACATGGAGATTCACTCAGCTCTCACATACAGAATTGCCACGCTGGTCAGTCAGATGCAGCGATGGAGATAAACCAAAGTGACATTACTGCTACATTTGTGATAACTCAACATTTCCTTCACCTCTTTCCCACCCTTTCAGTCTTCCTCTCCTGGTCTGTCCACATTAGCTCAAGGGCATCTTGCCACTGTGAACAGACACATTGGTTTTGCACTTTCTCACTCCCTGCCTCCCTTCCTCTCTCGCCCCATATCCTGTTGTCTCTTAACTGATTATCAATGCAACACCTTTAAGATCCACCAGCCCACAGCTTCCCCACAGTCTCACACCCACTTCATTTGCAGTACGAATCAGAGACATGGGATAAATTGGGCTAAAAAAGAAGGCGCTGTGTGAATGTGTTTGAGTGCCTCACTGCCGGAAGTAAACAGACGGGGAGCATCTTTAGGTTACAGACTTGTTTGAGGCTTTTGCAAATTTCCAACTTTACTTAGCAAACATGACATTATAAGATAGTGTCGTTACTGCTTTAGGCGGTGTTATTGTATATGCTTTTGCAGAAATCACAATTTCCAACAGTGCAAGAGCGAGGAAGAGTGAACTTGTGGCCAAAGAGTCACAGTTCAATCCTTGGACTGGCAGGAGAAATCTGGGTGAGGGAGAAAAATGAGCAGCATCTGCCCCTCCCTCACCATTGGGATGCCCTTGAACAAGGTACCTAATCCCCAAATGCTCCAGTGAGGTTGCACAGAGGCAAGTAGAGAAGCCTGTGGCTGTACTGGGCAGCTTCCAGGTGTGAATGTGTGTGAATGTGTGAGCAGTCCTGCAGAGCATCCAATGCTCGGTGAACTTCCCCTAAATAAATAAAGGTTTTAAAAGAAAGAGAGAGATGCATTACTTTAAAGGTGCTACAGTAGCCTGTTTTTAATTATCAAAGCATTGCCACATTACTAATATTTTGTTTTTCCCCTTTTTATACAATTTTTTTCCTTTTCTGCCAAAGAATTGCAACCCACTCAAAACCTTGCATTCTATTTGCTTCTTTGCTTCTTACAATTTATTACTTTAATGTTATGCAAATATGTATTTTTAATTCTTAATGTAGTTTTATAACATTTTGATGACATGAATAAGCCCTTCCTTTTTGTCCTGCATACTCTTACATACTCTTGCATACTCTTCTTTTTCTTTCTCAGATATTAGTTATTGTTTTTAAGACAGGAAACAGCAGGATATTTCTGGGGGGGAATATAGTCTTAATTTTCAAAATGCTAGTCTGGGCATGCGACATAGCTTACCAACTATATTCTAATTTGTTTGCAATAACTACACCAAGAAAGTCAATATGCCATAATGTTATATCGGTACTGATGTTTGCAAATATAACAGCATCTGAACTTCTGACCTTCCTAGTCATCACATTCACCTCTTAGTCACGTCTCACTAAGCTGTTTCCTTCACCTGAAGTTGCAGCAATAATTACCACATAATGACAAACACCCAAGATGGGTCACCAGTGATGATGAACAATTTCTTGGTTCTGCCTTCTGAGAAGAGAGGAGGTTCCAGCCACTTTTCTGCACAGAGCTGAGACCAAATATGACATGCCATGATAGCTCAGTGTCACCATTTGCATGACTATTTTTAACACAGGATGGCTAGCAGTGACTAACATTGAACACATCTCATCCTACAGCCATAAGAATTCTTTAAAAAACACCAGTGGGTAAGTATCAGTGGTATATACATAGTATACAAGTTGCTGAAAAACATGCAGTGGTTACTATATTAGACAGAAATAGGTGTTTGCCCATGTCAGCCAGAGAAAAGGTAAAAAAAAAAAAATCTAATCTCATCTGAACTCATTATAATACTAAATAAAATAGGTGCCAAAAGGGGGGGCAACACTGCTTTGTTCTCCAAGCCTGCAGATAATTTTCATTGTCTACACTGAGCCAAAAGTAAATCCAGCTTCAAATGAGGGAGAATTTCTCAGTAGGTCATCCATAAGTGCAGGGTCAAAGGACTGTCAATGCAACCATGGCCTCTGATCCTCAATATGCAAACTACAGCTGTGAGGAAAAGAGCATCTGAATAAGACATAAGACATCAGGCTAAGGATGTATCTTGCATTTCTTTAATTTCTTCTTTCTTAAAAAAAAAAAGAGGATGCACTGTACAAGATGATAAGCCAGTGGAAATAAATAATAAACGTCTGAAATAAAGGTTGTCATAAAAATAGTATCCAGTGTGCAGCTGGTCTGTCATGATGGGTCTTATGATGAAAAGTGCATCCCTCACAAGACTCTGTGACATGGACAACTGCTGAAGGGCTGTCCCTAACAATCACATCTTCCTACAAAAGGCCCAGGTCAGGGAGCTGAATAACACTAAAAATAATTACCAAGCCTGGAGAGACTCTCATCTCGTATGCATGAGTGAGCATCATCAGTTGATAATGCAGAATATAACAACGCAAAATGATTGGTGTTTCAGTGTGTCTGTCTCCTTCGCCTGCCTCAAATAATATCTACGCTCCAACCAGGCAACATAATTAGAATAGGTTTNCTGTCTCCTTCGCCTGCCTCAAATAATATCTACGCTCCAACCAGGCAACATAATTAGAATAGGTTTTTCAAGCTCGGTCGACAACTAATGCTTTGTAAAACAAGTCAAGATACTGTTGTGTCCCTGCAGCTTCTCTGTCTTCATCTTCATCCCCCCCCCCNCCCCCATCCTATAACCTACCCTCCCGTGTTTGCCTGTGGACACTTATCATCGACGCACACAACATCTTTTCCTGCATCCCCATCGATCTCCTTATTGAAACAAGCCTCATTTGCAGTCTCCTTCTTGACATTTTTTCCTCTCCTGTCTCTTTCTTTTCCAAACTCTGACAGGCTGAGCAGATTTTGGCAGTTTGCTGTTCTCCCCTAATCCTCCGCCAGACTTTCCTCCTTCACAAATATACAAGGATTTCAGTGAAAATGCAGTCACACATCAGCTGGCCACAAAGACATTTCAGCTTGTGATATACTGTTTTCAAAATTGTAAAAATAAAGTCAGCTATTTCATTTTAATGTTGTTACTAAGTCAATGTATATAAATGATCCACACAATGCAATCTCTGCTATAGGAAAATAATGGTCAGGGCACTCTATATTGAGGACTATTGAATTAATGAAACCTACATGACTTGACAGAGACCTGAGGACACCTACAATGACAAGAAAAGACCTGAAGAAATCTACAATGACTAGAAACATACCAGTAGAAACCTACAATGATAGAAACAGAGCCAAATAAACCTACAATGACAGAGACCTGAAGAAACCTACAATGACTAAAAACAGACCTGAGAAACTTACAATGATAGTGACTAGAAACAGACCTGAAGAAACCTGCAATCACAAGAAACAGTCCTGAAAAATGTACAATGACTAGAAACAGACTTGAGAAAATAGAATGATCAGAAGCAGACCTGAGAGACTTGAGAAAACCTAGACTAGACTAGCAACAGACTGCAGAAACCTACAATGACTACAAGCTGACCTGAAGAAACCTAAAATGACTAGAAACAGATCTGAAGAAACCTACAATAACTAGAAACAATCCTGAAGAAATCTACAACTAGAAACAGGCCTGAGGAAATCTACGTTCAAAGAAACCTACAACGACTACAAACAGGCCTGAGAAAATATACATCCAAAGAAACCAACAATGACTAGAAACAGGCCTGAGAAAATCTACGTCCAAAGAAACCAACAATGACTAGAAACAGGCCTGAGGAAATCTACGTCCAAAGAAACCAACAATGACTAGAAACAGGCCTGAGAAAATACAATGACTAGAAACAGACCTGAAGAAACCCACAGTGACTAGAAATGCTATTTAAACCACTAACTTCCAGCAGCATATGCAGATTCAGTCTGACAGTCAGAGAGGAACTGAATGACTGAGTAAATACAGTATACAGCACATTGTGTGACACAGTCAATTACAGGTCTGACACTAGATAGAAAACAAATTCCACTGTGTGACTGTACCAAAACAGAAACAGGCATCCATTAATAAACAACTGACCTTGGCCATTTATGCTGCAATTTATGTAGTTAAGGTTAAGAATTAGAATGAAAAAGGCTAAATTTGGGTGGATGGAGAGACAGACACAACAAGGGCTGTAACCTCTGCAGAGAGAGAGAGAGGTGGAGGTGAGAGAACTTTGGAGGAGTGAGGTGAAACCTGAATGATTGAAAATAGAACAATACTCATTCACAGCACACCCCATTTTTTATTGACTTGCTGTTTTTGACCAGTTCTACTTTTTCCAGTTATTATTTCTCCCACACTCACCTGTGACATTGATGGCAAAGACAGACGGACAGACAGACAAATAGACAGGCCAAAAATCTCAGAAAAAAAAAATCAGTATATAACTAATTATTCATTGGTGGGATTCCACATAAATAAACTCAAAGGTAACCTGTCCTTCTCTCCAATAGCACCCAGGACCCCTCAAAGAGGGAGAAGCGAAGAAAACACAGATCTAAAAACTGCCACACATTGTCTAACACCCAAAAGCCCCACTTCTAGGTCAACCAAGTTAAGGAACTTCTTCCAGGGATGCAATACTTTTTTCTAGTGTGCAGTTGTAATGATAACCACAGAATCAGAATAGCAATGTGCCCCCCTTTTTAAAAAGTTTTCTTCCTTGCCTTCTTCATATCCAGAAAATGCATATTCAGCCAGAGGAAATGAAGGAAAAGGAGAGGAAAAGAAAAGAAGAAAGTGTGACAAATTGAGCGACACAGAGAAAGAGAGGAAAGCATCTTCTGCCCTCCAGAGATTAATTGTACAAACTTTTCCATGAGTGCTCTCCCTTTCCCCTTTACACTCTGAACTAGCCAAATCAATGCCCAGGCATGTATGTTTGTAGTTTGTGCATGTGTGTGTGGGCGCCTGTGTGCATGTCATTGAGAGAGGAGTGGGGGAGGATAACTGGTAGGGAAGGAGAGAGAAGATGGAAAAAATAAGACAAGCAGCAGTAAATGACAAGAAATTCCTCAGATCAGATATTCTTAAATGTCACCGAGCTGAAGCGTCTCTCAATGTTGTCATGTGGAATATCAAGGCAACTAGTCAGCGGCTCGTGAATCGTGTTTTTTAATGGGTTTTGCTCCTTTCTATACCACAAAAAATGTTTTCTTGTGTAACCCCCACTTCCCATCACATGTTCTTGATTGAGAAAACAAACTCATCTTCTGCCATCCAGTTCCTGTATGAAGCCTCAAACATCATTAAAATTTAAACACATCTATAAAATTCAACTTGCATTGCTACTGTAACTGCAGAATCGACTCATTGTCTGCATCCTCTGTACACTTTATTTTTTTATGAATTATGCCTTATCAGATCATAATGATAATGGTACTGTAACTATCTTACATGCCCCCAGTTTGAATATCAAATCTCCTAAGGGCAGAACTGACAGGACATCAATTTAGTGATACATTTTTTTGGCAGGAAAAGAGTTTTGAAGAGTCAGGTTTGTGGCTCTGTGAGAGATATAATCACAATTTGATGGCATATCTGTTTTAGCTTTTTATTTTTCAACCTGCGGATTTGTTGGAGTAGTAAAATAGAACATGGGGATACACATATTGCATACTTTTTCTAATTTTTACAACTTTCTCACTGAAGAATGAAGACGATAGAGTTCAGTGTCTCCTTTATTAAGGCTCCTCACACTGGGTCTTAGCAGGAGATTTTGGTTTCATGCCTCTATGCCACAGTTTCAGTAAATCGGCTTTTTGTGGCCATGACAGTCATTAGCCTTGCCCCTGGCAGTAATCCTCCAGCTTCTGTCTCTAATGGAAGCAGGATGAGTTAGCAGCATTCACTCCGTTACTGCTTCTGCTGCTGGGACCCACAGGGAAGCTACAGGGCAACCAAAGCCAAAACCTGACACAGTTCCTGCTCTGTGCTATAAACCAGCACCCAGAAACACCATGGGTCTCATTCACACCTTCAATTTTTTCTTACTTTACTTATTATTTGATGAAACAAACAAACAAACAAACAAACAAACATGGCCTGGCTGCAAAGTCTCTGTGCTCCCTCAGATATATCTGAAGAATGGTCATCGATTGTGTGGATTTCCATGCTCTGTTGATGTAAACTTAGTAAAAAGCCTTGGCAAAGAAAGAAACCCAGGAATCCAATATCCAGTTATGGACAAAGTCAGACAGTCATTACGTTTATATGCACGCTATACTCAGATTATTTGTCGTTACTCTGGTTAAGGCAATAATGCCAGTAAGAAGTCTACATGGGTGGAATTAATATGATTCCATGGTTCGTTCAATATACATGACGCACTGCATAGTTGGAGTATGAGGAAGAATCTGCCCTGAGGAATGCACAAGGAGGTCGCTAACTTTGATTATAGTGTTTATGCCCAAATAAATTTATTTACATTCGCATAATCTAGGTCTGTTACTCGGCGTAAACTTGCTCTGACTTATGCTGATTTCAGTGTAATTATGGTGTTTACATGAAGTTAGAAACAAATGACTTATTGTCTTAACCCCAATAATCAAGGTTTTAATGTGCATGTAAATGTACTGACTGATTTAAAGCAGCAATTTAGGCCACAGCCCTGACATATTATTGCTGTATAAAGTTGTTATAGCTAATGTGCAAACAACTGACAACTTACACATTCAGCAGACACTGAGAAAGCAACCACTTGATGTGGTGTTTCAGTCCACCTGATGAATCTTAAGTCCAATATTCACTCTGTGTTTTGGTCTCCACCAACTCCTAAAAAAGTACTTGGTCTTAAGTTTGCTAGATGTTAAATTCTTTTCACCAAACACTCATTAAATATGTCTATATGATGTTTGATGTTGAGGAGGCAACACAGAGTCAGCGATCACAGTTTTTTTTTTAATGGAAAGAGCTGCTGTCTACTGCTGGAAACAGGGTTACTGAGAGCAGCTAAGACTCAACTAAGCAGTGAATGTGCCGCCATTAAAACCAAAATAATGCGCTCAAAGAGGTTAAAAAGCGTAGAGTCACAGAGTTGTTTAGTCAAACATTAGACTGCACAGTGATACCTTTGATTTGGATAGCAGCACTAGGTAATGTCCAAGCCCATCCACCGATTGTTCAGCAAACTTATGGTGTGCTCTGTGGCAGAGTGCACACTGCTTACATGATCTGTTCTGAGAGATGTGACAATGAGTCAGGGCTGTTATTAGCCTTGTGTTCAGGCCTTAACCTCTATGACCCTGATATAAACCAGTCAGTTGTGAGATCCTGGAGAGCTGAACTTCCATTCAGTCAGAGAAAAAGGTCATATACTAATGTGCCGTGCATCTCCAGCTGTATTCTCGTCCAGATGCACGCTGACATGCTGTTCTACATCACTGATACATGGTTTCTGCCTGGCTAGTGCGCAACCATATTTAGCCAGAGATTAAGTGCATATTTATGAGTATTACTGTTTGCAGTTTAAAGATGGAAAGACTTAGAGATGGTGTTCAATGGACAGATCTACAGTCCTCTGAGTTTAGCAGGCCAGCATGTAATTCAAAGTCTTTTTGCTCGTGTCTATTCTACTGGAGAACATAGGATACTAATATATTATGGTGCAAGCCTAATAACACCATCCACCACATTTGGGAGTGTGTGGCTGACGAATGGCTGTGATATGCAGCCCACTCACAGACCTCCCTCTGGACTATGTAGGAAGGGGAGAGCAGAACAGTGCCAGGACATGAGCGAGGACGGCTGCAACCTTTTGGTCTTCTGCCAAGTTGAGGCAGCAGGCTCTTGTAGAGATCCATATAAATTACATCCTAAAGAACTTCATGTATGTGTACACTCCTAAAAGTGGTCTCTTTCATTCCTCAAGGCTTCTTTTGTAATTGCAAAAGCACCATTGTCGGATTTGGATGCAGAGTCCTGGGCTACATTGTTCTTACATTTCAAGGTGTGCAGGTGTTGCTCAAATTGTAGTGGGGAACTAACTCGAATGAATATTTATTCAAGATAAGAAATTTCTGCATTTGGTGGAACTGGATATATATCAGAATCTTGGAAACAGCTGAAGACTCATTTGTCTGATATTCTCATTTCAGATGTGTGAACACCTATCCAACCACTGAGAAAACATCTGAGACAGCAAGTGTAACTCTGACCTGTCTACATTCCCACCCTATCATCCTACATCCTGTACACAGAGTGCTGATGTACAAATATGACAACAAGCAAAGACAAGAAATGAGAACAGATTTGATGATTGTTTGGAAAATGATTTTAATTTCTTTCTTACTTACAGGAACTTTGGGGTATTTATTAGCAAATCACAATATTTGTACTTTTCCAACTGGTTTTGACATTCTCCTTTCAGGCATGTTTACCAGAGCACAGCCACTGCACGCTGCTATTGAATACCCAATTGGCTAGTGAAATGACATCTTTAAACAACCAAAAGCATACAGCGCAGACAGAACCTTTATTTTGAATGAAGATTCTGTCAAGAGTGATTACAACCAGATGAAGGCCAGTCCCAGCTCCCCATCCAGTGATAAAGTCTGTAGTCCATTCATTAATGCAGTAATTTGTATGCTTTTTGCTCATTTTTTTTTTCTTTTGATATTTTTGTTTGTTCATTCACTTCTTCAGTTTGTGTTATTGGTAACTTATTCATCTTAAAACATGGAGATCAGATTTTAGTAAAAATGTAACTGTGATGCGTCTGTGTCTCAATCATGGCAAACCAACCAGCCCAAATTTCACCTCACTACAATTATTAATTGTGAAGTGAAGAAAGTGAACATATTGGTCATTAATTCGCCAAGAGGGCCAGGGTATAATTTGTTAAAGATGACATGTTTACTCTAACAATATTTGTCACTGTCTGTCCTCCATTTTCTGTTGTATTTAATCAACTTTCTTTCTTTCTTTCTTTCTTTCTTTCTTTCTTTCTTTCTTTCTTTCTTTCTTTCTTTC